>JAUMHM010067662.1:0-14226 GCA_032362435.1 Melikaiella ostensackeni
GGAATCGACGACCAGTAAGCTTTCAAAAGTTTATAATGTATCATTGCCGAAAGAAAAGTGCTCTCCTTGCGACGAATGGGTATCTAATTTTTAAAAAGCTTAAAAAAACTGTGGAAATTCACAAGGAAAGATCCGTCTGTTGACGCTGGTGCTAAGAGAATATACGAAGCAAGATTTACTTTTAACGTGTCCTGAAATAACCAAATATATGATAGATCCATCTAGAAAATTTTCGATTGAAAAAGGAATATATTACACTGCTGATCCATACAACGGATATCCTGTGAGTGATGAAGAAGTGCAATTAGCATTAGAATATTATTTAAGTGATCACTTAGATTGTACCAGACAAAGCCCAAATAAGAACGACATAATTTTAGATAGAAGGGATGGAGCGAATATCAAAGATGTTAGGAATGAAATTTTGTCTAAACTGATGTGTTGTCTTGTAACCGAAGATTGTCAGTTTGGGAATTGCGAAAAATTTCCAGGAGCTAGAGGCATTACGCTTCAATCTGTAGGATTGTTAGAGAAAACCGGTTCAGATGATATTGTTTTCGCGATCTGGGACAAAGGTGACTTAGAAAAGAGAAGAACTTTTATTGACAGTTTTGTCAAAGAGGTAGCAACCTGGATAGAAAAAGCGAATGTTCACATATATGAGAAAAATATAAGAGAAGAAATATAAGAGAAGAAATCAAAGATGAGAAAGATCGCGCTAAGAGTAACTCAAAACATTCAACAATGCAGTGTGACTTTGCCGAGAATTGGAAGTTAATGGTAAAAGATGCAATTCAGACTAATCATTGAACAAATGATCAGATATTGATATTGACTGCTGTTTGCTATCGAGGTGCAGAAACTGAAAGTTTTGCAGTAGTAACCGATGATAAGAAGTATAATTCTGCACACACTTTATTGGCAATGGATTGTATTGTGCAAATTATGGAATCTTCAAATCCTGAGAACATGGAAGAAATTACAATAATAGCAGATGGAGCTGGAGCTCACTGTAAAAATTGCTATCAGTATCATGCATTGAGTGAACATTTTGCAATAAGAAGTGAATCTTTTCAGCAATTGGCCATGGGATATCGATATTGACTGCTGTTTGCTATCGAGGTGCAGAAACTGAAAGTTTTGCAGTAGTTACCGATGTTAAAAAGTATGATTCTGCACATGCTTTATTGGCAATGGATTGCATTGTGCAAATTTTGGAATCTTTGAATCCTGAGAACATGAAAGTAATGACAATAATAGCAGATGGAGCTGCAGCTCACTTTAAAAATCGCTATCAGTATCGTGCATTGAGTGAACATCTTGCAAGAAGAAGTGAATGTTTTCAGCAATTGGCCATACGAAAGGACCCTGTGTTGGTGGCTTGGTAAAACACTTTGCAACTAATCATAACTCAAAGAAGTCCCATCTGGAATCCGTGGATGATGCCGAATCCTTTGTTCGAGAAATGAAGAAGTATACTAGCGCCACTAATCTAATACTGCTTCCACCAGAGAAAGTTGCCAGTTTTCGAGAAGGAAAGGCAAAAGAGCCTACTCTCTTGCCTTTCCTTCTCGAAAACTGAAAAAGTTCCAGGAATTAAT
Organism: Melikaiella ostensackeni; assembly: GCA_032362435.1. Taxonomy (NCBI): domain Eukaryota; kingdom Metazoa; phylum Arthropoda; class Insecta; order Hymenoptera; family Cynipidae; genus Melikaiella; species Melikaiella ostensackeni. The sequence goes on from JAUMHM010067662.1 coordinate 1,602, forward strand.
TGCAGTCAAAAAGTCTATGCGTGGAAAGTAGAAGTTGGACAAAACAACGGCAGAAAAGTATACAGTTTACTCGAAGGAGATGAGGCAGAAAAATCTGAACCAACAGAATACGCGAAACTAATAAAGTAAGGAGTGAAATAAATCAAAACAGAACAGCAAAAATCATAATTTCATCAATTTTCCAATTTATATTGTAAAAAATCTGATATGTCTGAATTTTAAAACTTTACGTCTTCTGTACATATATGATTTTAGATTCCTTAAGACATAAACAACAACATTTTTCTTTCACTTCATAGTTATATATCATATTAAGAGAAAAGTTGATTCACGAATTTAGATTTTTGTATCAGAAGGAACAGTTTAGCGAGGTGGCCTTTTCGAGAGAATTGACTTTTTAGTTTTTTTGAAAAATGTCCGCCATTTTGGTAATTTTCATTTTTTTAAATTTTCTTTGTGGGTTTTGAAAGAGTTTAATTCTGCCTACAAGCTCCTGCAGAGAAAATTAAATTATGCCAATTGGTTCCCAAGATACAACATTTAAAAGAAAAATTCGTTAATTTTTACATAAATCACCTGAATATTCATGTGGCCCTAAGTTTGTAAAGAAATTTTTTTGATCAAAAACAAAAAAAAGTGTCTCATATTTTACCTTAGAAAACAATATATTTCAGTCCTAAACAATTCTGTGACATCACTAGGGTCAGACTGCCCGATTTCAGATGAAATTGGTCTATTATATTCCCTTTAACTGCACTTTTGCAATACTTTCTCACTCACTTTCCAACGAATAATGACACGCCGTACGCAAAATTAACAAAAAAATTTAAAAAAAGTGATTCATGTACAAAGGACCTCATAAATTTTTTTGATTTTATACGTGATATACTCTAGGGCTATCATAAAATTAGAAAGTGCAAAAGAACTCCGAGTGCAACAAGATTTAACTAACAAAGAAGGTTACCCAAGTGTCCGCCTCCGATTTGATTAGTTCTGTAGTATGTTTTAGAGCACTGAAAAATAAGGTACACCTTTTTTTTATACGTGCCAGAATTCATATTTAGGGGGTGAAATCACCCTTCAAAGTTTCCGAATAATTACTTAAGAAATATAATTTCCTGAAATTTAATAATAAATAATTAATTATAGTAAGTTAATTAAGTAATAATTAATTAATTAATTAATTAATAATAATTTCCCGACTGAAATTATGTTATGAGATTGCAGTTAAATATTTATTTTTTAACCATCACCCCCTTAGACGGGGGATTAACTACCCCCTATGGCTAACAATCATAAAAATTCGTGATTATCTACTTAGTCAAAATTTATTTTTGAATGATTAATGAAGTGGTATAAAAAAATACAAGATGTTATATCTTTTCACACTCCGTGTCAGATTTAAAGAGGGTGAACTACCCTCAATTTAAATTTTTATTACGTTAAACGTTTGTAACAATTGCAGTTTAATGGTCGTAGTGAAAAATTCTCTTCTGGACAGATAACATTGTGGAAATGGAAAACATCGCAGTCTGCCGGCATGAGGCACCCCCATTCTGATTCCAAGGGGTTGAATTACCCTCAAAGCTCGTTTCACATGTATGAAACATTTCAAGTGTTGCAAATTAATTGTTGTGGTATACAAAATTTTACAGAAATTCATTTTTTCATTTCCTATAATATTTTGTACAAGATAAATTCTTTTACGGAATTTACATACACTCTGCGAGATATAATTCTTCATATTTATGACATGTTTCATGTTATACACTTACTTTTTTAATGGGAATTAACGTTAATTCAATTTTTGTATCTTCATGGGACTGTTTGAAGTCCCAGAAAATCAGGCATTTTTCACCAAGTGGAACAAGATTTTTGTGTGAGTGATTAATTGTAAGCAAGAAATATGAAGTTTATTTTGAACGCCCTAGTCTTCACCCCTATATCTCGACCTGAAAGCAAAGTTTCATAAGGAAAATATTTCTTTCTCTTGTTTCTCAAAGAAAGCATTCGAAAAATTATAAACTCTACCTATGTTTCATGACGAATGAGGGTTATCAACTTTCAGAATGATATTCACGCTATTATTCATCGATTCATCTCTAAAAATGTGGTAACGTGTGCAAATTCAATGTAAGTATATTGCATTTGTCTTACGCGTAATGTGTATATGTTGTACATATCTTTCAATTTTCACACGGTATCACAAAAAAATTATCGCCTCGGCGTGGATCTCTAAAAATATTGTAACGTGTGCAAATTCAATATTATTATATAGTATAAAATAAATTTACACGCAGAAAAGTTGGTTGCTACCTCAAGAAACTGTGAAATAAGGTGATGAGAAGTAAATTTTAAAAAATATTGCTAAAATGATCGTGAATCTTGTGAACGTAATAAATCTTCTTCTTCCAACGTTTCAAACAATGTATTTAACGGAAACACCCATAACACGAGAGGACATTTTTTTGGCAGAAAAATTTAAACAGTTGCTACTTGACACTATATTTGAATTCAATGTGGAAATACATGGGGAACAGTCTTCAGACTTTCAAGAACCGTTCAAAGAATTGGAGATTGAAACAATTGATAATGATGATGATGATGGTGATGATGATGATGATGATGATGATGACAGCAAAATCATTTGGACAGAAGAATAAACTTGTGGGAATTTGCTCGCAGAAAGACACTGGCGTGGATTTTGGATACGAAAGAACAGCTGCTGAGTACTGGAAAAACGCAGACGGGGGAAAGAGAAGAAGAAAATTTCACACTGTTCAATTTGTAATTTGAAAATTTAATGATGCTCTTAATGCTGGGTTTATTTTTCATGACCGAGATCTCCGTAGATGGCCTCTAGAAGCTTACAGGAATCAGAATAACAATGAAGTGGTCTTTACAGCTTCTGGCAAGTGGATATATAAATTTAAAAAAACTCATCCCATTATTTCGAGAAAAGTAACGAAATTTGTCACACGAAATCCATAGAAGATAGTGAGGTATTAAAGCAGGAAGCAGTTGATTTCGTCACTGAAGTGAAGCCTTTGATAAAGCAGTACGGAATTCAAAATATTTATAATACGGATCAAAGTGGCTTCCAATTGGAGCTGCATTTAGGAAGAAGTTTAGCAGTGGAAGGTCAAAAAAGAGTTGAGTGTGTTGTACAATTTATATCTTTGACCACGCACAACTACACAATTCAACCTATCATCAGTTCCGACGGAAGATTGTTGTCTCCATTGTTCATGGTCCTAAAAGAACCGAATGAGAAATTTGGACCAGTAGTAGAAGGAACATTATTCAGACTATCTAACGTATTCGTAACGGCTCCAAAATCTGGGAAGCTTACATCAGGTGTGCGTAGCTAATTTTACATTTTTCTTTATTTTTATAATTTTGAACATCTTTTCACTTAACTTTTATAGACCATTTCAATAAGTGGGTGAAAGAAGTATTTTTTCCTAATACTGGAAGTACAAGTGTGTTGTTATTGGATTCATGGACTAGGCACTGTACCGACACTGTAGAAAAAGAAGCACCTGCTGGTAAAACTGTCATACCTGAAGTTATTTCAAAAGGAACCACAGGTATGATCTAGCCATTAGACGTTTATGGATTTCAAGGTTGGAGAAATTTTGTTAAACGTTTTTCGGATGATGTTTTATTACATAATTATGAGATGAATCTTCACTTGAGAAACAATATTATTAAACTCCAATCTCTTGTTCACAATCAACTATCCTCTTCGAGATATAAAAGACTTTTTCAGTAATCATGGTATAAAAGTGAGTATGTAGATAATAGGTCGCAAGATTTTGAAAGACCCGTAGATTTTGCCTTTGGAGAATCTTCACAAGTAAAATGTGCATATTGTGATGAAACGTCAGTTATTAGATGTTCTTGGTGTAAAAAAACATTGTGTACAAACATTCCATTCATGATCGCCATATGTGTAATAAATATATGAATACATTAATATATGAATATATTAATATATGAAGAGATTTGATCAATTATGTTTTTAATTTCACAGTTTAAATATGCTTTTGAAACAATTTCATAGCATTTTCTAGTTGAGTATAAATTCTATAATGACAATTGTGTAATTTACATGATTTCGTTGAATTAATGATGTGTGCTTTCAAATTTCAATTTCAAACTTCTTGGTGCGCTCATTAGAGGTACTATGCTTTTGTACGTCCACACTTCTCATTAAAGGTGGTGTTTCTATTAACTGTTCATGCACTCTATGCCTTAATCAATTTTGGAGTTTTTCAATAAGTTCTCTCAAATAAATTTTGTCATTGGATCATTTTATATAGGCATTCCTTTGTCTGGCCACAGAAATAATGTTGGTCAAACCCCTACCCCTTTCTAAAGTCTCGTAGGGAGACGTGAATAAAATTGAGTAAAGAAATATATAACTACAGTGATTGGTCACAGGAATACTTACGTTTTCGGCAGGGGCTAGGTATAAAATTTTCATATTTATCATCAAATATCTCGAAAACTCTCACTCGTACGAAAAAATTATATGAAACATAAAATATGCATTTTGACTAGGTTTACAATTTTTGTTGAAATTATTTTTTCAAATTTCAATGGTTCTCGAGATAAACGTGACAAGCCATGATTTTTATGAGGTTTTCTTGGTTGTCACCATGACAGTCAAATTCTCACTTATTTTTACTATGATTTTCGTAATCAGCGCGTCAAAATATATGAGTATACGGAGTCTAAAAAAAATCGGGGATAGGGGCTATTCAGTACTTTATCCCAATTTTCCTCCAGTTTTAGAAAGATTTCTTATTGATTATGTTTTTTTTAGATACCTCATTTTATCAGCTTTAAAAAACGATAAATTTTCCAGCTGCACGCGTTAAAAATAATGCAGCGATTTATTTTCAAATGTCCTATTTATTTTTGAGAGTAATTCGTACTGGAGGGAATATTTATCGAAAATTTGCTTTCTCTCTGTTTTACGACTGGAATGGAAATCGATAAGGAAAACCTACTTTGAGCCTCATAAGTCACGGGCACTAAACTGCGAGATGGTTTTGGCAATCTCGTTCTCGAAATATATATGATCGACAAGCCAAACGACTTCTTTAAAGTAGAAGGTAAGTCAGAGGAGTCGACATCTGGGTACAATTTGGGAACTGACTCGCTAGAAGGAAAAATAATACAAAGTGAGTAGAGCGCTTTTATGTGAGAATTTTATTGCAGTTCGATATTCTTATAAATGTTGCTATAAATCAGAAATAATATATTTTTGAAAATTGAAAACTTTGTCAAAGTTATTTAATACATATCCTTATACACTGGAAGCTCGATTTAGAGAGGGCCTCGAGTATGACTTGCGATGACCGTGACTCCGTTCCAAGAATTTGTATGATGTGAACAGTCAGGGGGAACTGCGTAACTCTGATGAGCTCACGCGACTCTCTCTCTCTCAGCTCCTCGGACCTCCTCATCAACGAATGCGAGCCGCCTGAAATTCTCGGGAGGCGTTAATAGAGGGCACTTAAATATAGAATCCAGTTTAATAATCTTCAAATTCATTCTTTCACTTTGTCCGCATTGAAACTTAAGGTGGTCCAAATTTTTTATTTTATTTTATGCTCTCACATTCGAAATTTGTTCGAATCTGCAAAAAAAGTAATATACATTTTTTTGTTGGAAAAAAATGATATTTAGAAGTCCCGCAAGCACCATAAAGTTTAACACGTATTTTCCATAAGAAAGAAAGACGTTTTTGTGAATTTTATTCAGAATTGTCAATATTAGGTGTATCGAGTTGACCTCAGCATTTCTCTTCACAATTAGCCATAGATTACGAACCAAAAATTACTTTTTGAATTTCACCCCCATATGTCTATTTCATAGGGTCCCAAAAAACCACCATAAGTGAAAAATTGGATTTCGTGAGTTTTCGGCGCTAATCATTATTATTATGAGAACTTCCAAAAGATAAATTAACCCTGTCATTTTTACTCTTCACAATTAAAAAATTCATAATTTCCGATCGACAAAACTTAATAATTCTCGATTTCAAATCTTCAAAATTGAATAATTTTGAATCCTTGACATTAAACTATTCCTAATAAAGAATTTCAAATTACATCATTTTAAACTAAAGACATTCTAAATTAGTGAATCCTTAATTTTAAATCCTAAAAATTGAAGAATTCTCAATTGCAAATCTATAAAGCTGAATAAATTTCAATTTTAAATCTTTATAATTGAAAAATTTAAAATCTTCAAACATTGACTACATTTCTGATGGAGCATTCTGAATTACATCATTTTAAACTATAAACATTTCATATTAATGAATCTTCAATTGCAAATCTTAAAAATTGAATGATTTTCAATTGTGAATTTATAAAACTAAATAAATTTCAATTTTTTATTTACAAAATTGAACAACATTCAATTTTAAATCTTTAAAATTGAGCTATTTCAAAAAAGCGCTCTAAATTACATTATTTCAAACTATAAACATTCCAATTGAATGAACCTTTAATTGTTGATCTTGAAAATTCAACAGTTTCCAATCGCGAATGTATAAAATTTAATAAATTTCAATTTTGAATCTTCAAAATTAAACTATTCTCAATAAAGCATTCTAAATTACATTATTTTAAACTATGAACATTTCAAATGAATAAATCTTCCATTGTTAATTTTAAAAATTGATAAATTTTGAATAGCAAATCTATGAAATTGAATAAATTTCAATTTTAAATTTTCAAAATTGAATTATTAAAAAAAAGCATGAAAAATTGTTACATTTTCTATTTTACAACACTATCATTTTTACTGTTCACAATTGGAAAATTTACCATTTAAGATCTATAAAATTTACTAATTCTCGATTTTAAATCTTCAAAATCGATTTATTCCAAAAAAGAATTCAGAATTGCATCATTTTCTATAATACAGATTATATATTGAAGAGTCTTCAATTGTTTATATTCAAAATTAAAGAATTTTCAATTGTATATCTTCAAAATTGAGCTACATATTCCAAAAAACGTTGAGAATTACATAATTTGAAACTGTGAACATTTCAAATTATGATTCTTCAATTGTAGATCGTGAAGCTTCTTGTAGTTTGAATTTAAAATCTTTAAAATTTAATAAATTTCAATTTCAATTCTTCAAAATTGAACTATTTCCAATTAATCATTCTAAATCACATCATTTTAAACTGTAAACATTGCAAATTAATAAATCTCCCATTGTGAATCCTAAAAATTGAAGAGTTTTCATTTGCAAATCTATAAAATTGAATAAATTTTAATCTTTAATCTTCACCATGAAACAATTTTCACTTTTAAATCTTCAGAAGTGCACTGTTAAAAAAGCATACAAATTTACATCACTTTCTATTTTACACATTAAATATTGAAGAGTCTTCAATGGCAAATATTCAGAATTGAAGAATTTTCCATGGCAAATCTTCAAAATTGAAATACAAATGGCAAAAAAACGTTAACAATTACACCACTTTAAATTGTAAACGTTTCAAATAATTGAATCTTTAATTGTGAATCGTAAAGCTTGTTGAAGTTTGGATTGCGTATCTATAAAATTGAAAAAATTAAAATTTTTAATCTCCAGAATTTAACTATATAAAAAAACATTCAAAATTGCTACATTTTCTTTTATACTCAATAAATATTGAAGAGCCTTTTTAAATGGAAACATTTCAAATTACTGAATCTTTAATTGTAAAGCTCAAAAATTGACGAATTTCAAATTATGAATTGTTGACATTGAAGAATTTTTAAATATAAATATTCATAATCGAACTATTCAAAAAAATGTTCAAAATTACATATCTTTAAAATAGAAATCTTGAAACTTGATAATTTGGAATTCTGTATTTTCAAAATTCTATAATTTTGATGATTTACATTTGTAACTTCTTCAAATTGGAAGATCTAGAATTGAAAACTCTTGACTTTTGATCTTCAAAATCAGTCAAGTTGAATAATGTAAGAATTGTTATTCATATATCTTTAAAATCAGAGAAGTTTGAATTGTAAATCTTAAAAATTGAACTGCTGCAAAAAAACATTCAAAATTGAACAAGTTGCTTTTCAAAATTAGAATTAAAATTGTGTAAAAGCCGATGTAGCTGTTTAATATTTATGGTAATCTATTATTATTATTGATTATATTCTATAGTACTTTGAATTTAAGCATATTTTAAAAAAACACGTTCAAACTGACATACCTTTAAAATATAAATTTTGAAAATTAAATAATTTAAAATTGAGTATCTTCAAAATTCTATAATTTAGATGATTTACATTTTTAATTTCTTAGAACTGGAAGATTTAGAATTGAAAACTCTTGTCTTTTGATCTTCAAAATCAGTCAAATTGAATAATTCAAGAACTGTTATTTATATATCTTTAAAATCAAAGAATTTCCAATTGTAAATCTTGAAAATTGAACTGTTGCAAAAAAAACATTCAAAATGACATTATTTTAAATTATACACATCAAACATTGAAGAATTTCCGATTACAAAACTTTAAGATAGATCTATTTCGAAAAGATGTTCAGAATTCATGATTTTGAACTATAGTCATACAGAATTGAACAAGTTGCTTATTAAAATTAGAATTAAAATTGTGTGAAAGCCGATGTAGCTATATTTATTGTAATCTATTATTACTATTATTGATTATGTATATTTATATTTGATTATACCTATATATTTATTTGAATTTAAGGGTATATTGAAAATTGACGTTCAAAGTTACATATCTTCAAAATATGAAAATTGAAAATTAAATAATTTGGAATCCAGTATTTTCAAAATCCTATAATTTTGATGATTTACATTAGTAATTTCTTTAATTTTGAAAATTTTGATTTTAAAACTCTTGAATTTTAATCTTCGAAATCAGTCAAATTAAAGAATTCACGAATTTTTATTTAAATGTCTTTAAAATCAAAGAAGGTTCAATCGTAAATCTTGAAAATTGAACTGTTCCAAAAAAGAACATTCAAAATTATATTTTTTTGCATTATTTACATTGAACATTGAAGAATCTCTAATTGCAAATCTTCAAGATAGACCTATTTCAAAAAGATATTCAAAAAAAAATTATATGTAAGTAAAATTATATGAAAGCCGATGTATTTGTTTAATACTTATTTTATTTTATGATTATTATTAATTATATTTTATAGTACTTTGAATTTAAGCATATGTTTAAAAAACAAAAAAACCATCAAAATTACATATCTTTAAAATATGAATCTTGAAAATTGAATAATTTGTTATTCTGTATTTTCAAAATTTTATAATTTTGATCATTCATATTTATAATTTCTACAAATTGGAAGATTATGAATTGAAAACTCTTGACTTTTGATCTGCAAAATTAGTCAAATTAAAGAATTAAAGAATTTTTATCAATACATCCTTAAAATTAAAGAAGTTTCAATTGTATATCTTGAAAATTGAACTGTTTCAAAAAAGAACATTAAAAATTATATTTTTTAAAATTATTTACATTGAACATTGAAGAATCTCTAAATGCAAATCTTCAAGATAGACCTATTTCAAAAAGATGTTCAAAATTTCATGATTTTAAGCTATAAACATTCAAAATCAATCAGGTTGTTGATTAAAATTAAAATTTGAGTTATATGAAAACCGATGTATCTGTTTAATACTTATTTTATTTTATGATTATTATCAATCATATTTTATATTACTTTGAATTTAAGCATGTGTTGACAAAAAAAACGTTCAAAATTAAATGCCTTTAAAATATTAATCTTGAAAATTTAATAATTTTCAATTCTGTATTTTCAAAATTCTGTAATTTTGATGATTTACACTACTTCAAATTGGAAGATTTAGAATTGTAAACTCTTGACTTTTGATATTCAAAATTAGTCAATTTAAAGAATTTAAGAATTCTCATTTATATATCTTCAAAAATAGTTTTTGAAATCTTGAAAATCTTGAAAATTGAAGTGTTCAAAGAAACATTCAAAATTACATTACTTTAAATTATAAATATTAAACATTGAAGAATCTTCAATCGCAAATCTTCGAGATAGACCTATTTCAAAACTTTGTTCAAAATTTCATGATTTTAAACTATAAATAATCAGAATTGAACAAGTTGCTGATTCAAATTAATATTAAAATTGTGTAAAAGCCGATGTGGCTATTTAATATTTATTTCAATTTATGATTATTATTAATTATATTTTATAGTACATCAAATTTAATCATATGTTTTAATTTAATAATTGGGTAATTAAAATAAGAATCGTGATATAAGAGCAGGTGTCGCGCTATTTTGCTAGTTTCAAAAATAAACAATATTTCTGAAAGTGACTTTGTTAACTTTATAATTGAGTCGACAAGAATTGCAGTATGTAAAAGTTTTCGAGTGAAATTGTATGGCTCGCTCTTAGAATTGAAAATACTCAAGTGGAAAACGAAAATGGCAGTCGGATCTCAACCTTCATATGAAGATGGCCGTTGTAAATTTGAAAAGTTTCTGAAATCCGACTCGTTCTCAAAACGCGTATCTTTCAGTACTTATTCTGGCACATTTCCGTTGGTGAAAACTTTAACGCGACAAATTCAAACCTAGAAATATATATATAGTTTTATATAAATAAAAAAGGGGAAAATTGGGTAAAAATTCTTGATTTTAGGTGTCTTAGGAGATTTTTGAAATTTTAGGTGGGGGAGAGGGGAGAAAAAGAGGATGAGGTAAAAAATGGAATGGACTGTGATCCCTGTTTTATACTAATTTTTAAAATCCGGGTCAGCGGAAACCAGCGGAAACTAAACAAAAAAATACTTCAGACTTAAAATTTTTTTTGAGTACCAAAGAAATAAGCTGAAGTTTTTAGTGACTAGGAAAAAACAGAAAGACTTAAAAGTTCCTAATTATGGAAGTACTGTTTAGGAAATTTTCCTCTCTTCGTTCGATTAATTTTTTTATAAGAAAAATAATAGTAAAATAAACAAATAAATCTAACGAAGGAAGACAATTTTTCTAAATAATACTTTCATAATTCGGAATTTTTAACTCTTCTGTCTTTTTCTAGTCACTAAAAACTTCAGCCTTTTTCTTTGGTACCCAAAAAAAAATTTCAAGTCTGAAGTTTTTTTTTGTCTAGTTTCCACTGGTTTCCGCTGACCCGAGTATTGAAAATTAGTATAAAACAGGGATCACAGTTCATTCCTTTTTTTTACTTAATCCCCTTTTTCTCCCCTTCAATTTGAAAAATCCCCTGAGTCACCTGAAATCGCGAATTTTTACCCAATTATTCCCTGTTTTACAAAGTTTCGATTCTTTCATCAAGAATCAAAAACAGAAATTTAAGACATAAGAAAACAAGACGTTTTACAAGCGATTCTTTCTGAAGATACCAATTTCAATATTTCCTAAACAATTTATTTGCTAATTTTGTTTGAAAAAGGGCCTAAATTGTTTCAAACTTCGGACTTTTGTATTTTCAGACTTTTTGTATGCCGACCCCCACCCGCCACTGAAAAGAAGCAGCTAAAAAACATTTTTAGATAAAATTAAAGTGGTTACCATATTAAATTCAATTAAAAACGCTTTAAATTTTTAATATTTCAAGTAAAAACATTGCATTTTCAACAAAATAGATGAAGTTTTAACCAAACATTCGAATTTTCAAACAAAAAGATGAATTTTCAAACAAGGAAATTAATTTTCTACCGGAGAAGAAGAACTTTCAACCAAATACATGAATTTGTAACCAGCTAGTTTTATTGACAACTAACCACGATAAATTTTCAACCTAGATAGAATAATCTAAATTTTCAGTCAAAAAATTAGTTTTCAACAAGAAAAAACGAATTTTTCAACAAAAAAGTTAAATTTTCAAACAAAGAGATAAATCTCTAACCAAAAAATTAATTTTTAACAAAGTAGTCCGACTTTAACCAAGTAGTTGAATTTTCTACAAAATAGTCGAATCCTCAAGAAATACAGATCAATCTTTAATCAAGCAGTTGCATTTTCAAGCCACGAAGACGAATTTTCTACAAAACAGTTGAATTTTGAACAGGAAAACATGAATTTTTAATAAAAAATTTATTCTTAATCAAATAGTAGAATTTTCTACCAAAATAGTCGATTTCTCAACCTAAAAAGCCGAGTTTTTAACCAGAAAGGATGTATTTCTAACAAAATTGTTTAATTTTCAAAAAAATAATTGAATTTGTAATAAAAAAAGATGAATTCTCAACCAAACACTTGTATTTTTAATCAAAAAAGATAAAACTTCTAACAAAAAAGTCGAATTCTGGATGCAAAATGTATTAGTTCAAATTTCAACCAAAAAGATCTTAATTTTAAATAAAAAATAGTTAAAATCAACCAAAAAAAAAGAATTTTCAACAAAATAGTTGAATCATCATTCACAAAAGGTTATTTTCCAACCAAACAGCTGTACTTTTGGCCAAGATGAAATTCCTGACAAACGATATTAATTTTTAAAATAAAAGGACGAAATTCCAGCAAAAGAGTTGAATTTTCAACCAAAAAAGAAGAATTCTGTATGAGCAATGTAAAGGTGGATATTTCAACCAAAA
>JAUMHM010067671.1:0-14226 GCA_032362435.1 Melikaiella ostensackeni
TATTATTTCAAATTTGACAACAGAGAAGCATAGCTTGTTCTTTTACGAATCCAGGCATACGAGTCACGGAGATTTAATCGAAACGTCATCAAAAGCTTGCCCTTGAATAACAATACCATAAAATCCTATTCATGTACATTTCTTTTGAACAGGTGGAGAAGCAAATTTAACGTTCCCAAAAAGCAAAATTAGGCCGCAACAATGGTACCAAAAGGAGGAGTAACAGACTCGAAGGACAAACAATTTTGTAGAACCATCCATAAAAAAATACCCATAATATCACATAAGTTTACAAAATCTTAGCAATTTCGTCCAAAAAAAAGTTAACTCTGCCAAAATTATCAATATAAAATAAATTATACCTTTTCAAAATTCACATGAGTTTCAAGCACATTGAAAAGAGAAAAACGAAAGAAAGTAAGGAAGAAGATTTAGAGGTTTCATTTTTGCTTCCTTTTTCTGCAAAAGAAATTAAAACCGTATATACATATAACAATCATTATAAAATTTACTAACATGGATCTCTAATACACAGATGGAGTGCCTAATTTCAACTTCAAGGTTTACCAGGTGGAAACAGACATTATTCCTCCTGCTCTTAATCATCCCAGGAAGTCCAGTGCAGTACAAAGTTCAGCCCCTAAAAGAAAACTACGGACTATTTTACAAGAAGTTGGAACCCATCCGTTTGACGCAAAATTATTGGAGGATTGTAATTTTCTTGGATCTTGGAAATTTTAATCAACAAATTCATACCAATAACATTCTACGAGATATCGAACAGAATAACGAAACTTGTATGAGAAGATCAACAAAAGAACATTGCCGAAACGAAGTGAAATTGGACACCCTGACAACCAAAATCAACGGAATAAAGAATGAAAATGAGAATCCAATCAAGAATACTAAAATTCCTGTATAAGAACTACCTACAACACTATCTGCGAAGCAAACCAACCCATATATGTAACATCAACCAGCCACAACCTGGAAAGAATTTAAAAATGGAAAATCATTAGAAGAAATTAAAAATCAACTCCTAAATAACGAACAACAACACTATAACAAGAAGAAAAAAAACACATTATGATTGGAGCATCTTTTGGAATATTTCTACTAATATCATTAATGGCAATATGCAAAGCAAGAAAATTAATAACTAAAGCATTTAAAAATTCCAAAATAAGACTTAAAACACAGCAGATTAATGATGACAGAGAAATGCAACACCCATCCATTGATATCACTCTGGAGGCACAATTTAGCGACAATCAAGAAACATCAACACCGCAGGCCGCAGCCCTGTAACCAGTATTAAAACTATCATAAATCCTAATAGCGTAAAGAAAGGGCGTGCATCTAGTTATCAAACAAAAGCAAAAACGTAAGATCAAGTTTTTCTCGCTTGAGTTTGGCTTACAAAATGCGCGTTTCCATCACTGAAAGGCTCGCCTTCATACCAGTGGACCAAACACGGAACGTCAGACTTGACGATACCAATCCATTATGGCCGTGAAGTTAAAGAAATTCAACATGAAGAAAAATAAGACTCTTACCACAAGGTAATTGGAAAGCCCGTAACGAGATAACAACACCCGACAAGATGGCGAGTGAGAGGCGAATAGGATAGGTAGAGTCACGATTGTATGCAGTGTCGTCACAGGTTCATGATGGCTGCCAACGCAAGAGATGTAACCCGATCGGCGTAAGGAACAGCAAACCGCCCAGAGAACGATTGATATTGTAGGTGTATAACATTCCACAACACCCCACAACATGTCGTCTGAAGTATTATGAACCCACACATGCAGTTCTATGGATCACCAACACAAGAACAAACCTTTAAGAAGAATGTGCCGCTACGAAAGCATGTAAGTGTTCTATCAGCATGATTTTCATATCGTTGTTATGTGAAAGCTCGTGAGCCAACAATGCTATGAAATATCGTGTTGAAAGAATTACCATTTCAAGGTCAAAATAACCTTGAAATTTATTGAATCTGAATAGTTTAAAGAAAAGGACGGAGAAAGAATACGGCAAGGAAAGTAAGGATGGTTTGTTTGTCTCATCCCTTTTCTCCCTCCTTTTTAAAAATTTTCGTAACGTAGTCGTCTCTAAAAAGCTTATTACTGTACAATTTGGAAAAATTTATACTATTTTTAAAAATGTTGCGAAATTTCGCCATATGTAATGATTCCATCAGAAATTCTTGTATCTTTAAGTTTATGTTGACAACCAAGGGCATTAAGCTGTAAACTTAGTTTCATTCTGTCAAAATTCAGTCTTAAATATAGGAATTTATATGGTTAAAATGAAAATTGAAACATTTAGAGCATTGACATGACATTCATGCATTTCAATAAATTATTTTCAGATCAATTTTCTTTTCTCTAAGGTCAAATTTCGAAAACTTAACCACGAATGTGGTGAATTCCTGAAGCTTTGTACAATTATAAAAAAAAATTGTTATAACACAAAGGTAAAAGTATAACACAAAGTAAACACACACACAAGTACACACACTCAACTACCCTCGCCTTTTGCTCGGGACGTGACAAGTAATAAGGTAGATTTTAAAATCAATCTAATAAACAATAAATTTTTGGCAAAATTAGAGAAGATAAATGAAATATTTTCACATTTCAGGCAGTAGATATAATTTTTGGGAATTCATCAACAGATTGGTAACCAGCATGGAAAGAAGTCCAAATTAAAAAAAAAAAACTTGTAAGTACGTCAATCGAAGCGTGCTCTATATCAGTACATTATACGTGAATTGCCATAGGGATCATTTTGTACCTAAATCCAAAAGATTTCATTATTTTTCAAGTTACCATTGGATGCAGGAAATTTTACTAATACCATTTAATGCGAGCCTTCTTACCGGGGAGATATTCAAACTTTTTTTATTTGAACGCGTGAATCGAATGGATGGTCCTTTCGAAGCCACTTTTATGCAATAAACGATGCAATTGTAAATCTTTTCAATAAACAAAAAACCTGTTAACCTGTTATTGCTATCTTCAACGATTGTTTACACACACCATCAGTCCTAGGATCTGGACTGAAACATATAGGCTTTTGTTCCACATGCTAACACAACAAAAATCCGGAGTCAAATTTCAGGTATCAATTTATGCGCGAAATGAGTCTTTTTTCATAGAGCGCCTAGACTATTAGAAATATCCATTATGTTTTGATACGAGTTAGCAAAGGGGGCAATGACCGTACGAGTGAGAAAACACAAGGCTCGCCCCTCGATTCGTCCTTGCGTTAACCTCTACTTGAGTTGGGACTCTCATGTTGCGACTTGAGCTTGTGAGCTTGTATCGAAAGATACTACTTTAACATTGTATGTAAAAAACATGTCATGAATTCTAAAATGACTCTTTTAATCACATTTTTCTCGCCTCAATTCAACATTGCAGTGTCTTCAAACAAATTTTGACTAAACCTCATTTTTTTCATTCTTTCATTTTAATATATTCTGAATGCATTAAATGCATGAGTACTGGAACGAAACCAGAAACAAATAGTTAATTTGATGAAAAGGAAGTATTTTGAATGAACTGGACCTCCAGCGACCTCTAAATGTTTTTTTTTGGTAAATTTGACAAAAATCAGGGGTTATTTTCTCATGAAAAGAAATCATTTTTATGGGTGACAAATTAATTAAAAATGTAAATAATATAATAATATAATAATAATAATATATAATTTATAATACAACATACAATTTTTCGCATGAAAGGAGGAGGGGATGGTAGGTCCCTGAAGGGGATGAAAAGATCTGAACGACGTTTAAACCCAAACTAACAGAGGCAGTAGGTTACTTCAAATTAAAAAATGTACAGCTTGAATTTCTTAATTTTGACCAACGAGAATATTTTGTAACTCGGAAAAAGACCGGGATGACTTGACGCGAGTGGGTCCATTGCATACATGTAATAAAATGAACAATTTTAAACCCACACCTATAAAGTCCAATAAATTTTCAAAACTATTTTTTGAATTTTTTAAAGAAGCTAACTCTCTAATTTAGATTCCCGGTGGCTCAGATGATAGCGCGTCAGGCTTCCGAGCAGGAGGACTGGGGTTTGGTTCCTGTGCCGGTACCAATGGAAATTTTCCTATGTACTTCTACCGGGGCTTCTGTGGTTCAGAACCCACCTTAAACTGCAGGTCCCCTCAAGAGAAACTAGTGACATCTCAGGTTATTGAAATAAATAAAAATACAAAGTTGTGTATGAAATTTATATTTATATTATTATTTCTTGGATTAGGAATTACAAAGACTTTACAAATTTGAATATAGCGCGCGCTTAATAAAATGAATAAGTAGTCAAATGGTGAATAGAAGGAAGTTAGTTTGACGAACGAAGTTGCGCGCTTCTCTTGTTTGCTTTCTTTCCCTCCCACGTGAAGCTGATCTAGTTGTGTTTTGTGCGTCTTACGTCTGAAGCTATATATTTTTATATAAACATTTATTGTTCTTTGTGGTTCGTTGTGAATTACACAAGTGGTAAGTACCTCAAAATTCGTGAGATCAAAATAATTCAAATATCTATAATTATACTTCTTGCATATGTTTCGTGGTTGTTTGGTGATCTCTAATTTCTTCTTAGTCACAGTTATTATAATAGATTCGAGATTAAAAGTGACAGTTATTCCAAATGAATAAATACAAAAGTCATAACCTCAAAGTTGAGAAATCTGCCTGAATGGTCTCAATGCGCATATGTATTTTTTTATAATGCTGTATGTACTCTCTAGAACTGGATCAATTTATTGTGCAAATATTCGAGAAATTTTGTAAAATTCAGAAAAATCTGTCAACATCTGTTCCATCCACTCTGCCGAATACGCCTATAAATATTATAGATTCTTACAATGTTAAAGAAAAACCCTTACTTTTGTTAAACAAATAATTTTAAATATTTTAAAATAGCAAAACTGTGATAGCCAGTTTCAAACTTCGTAAAGCCAAGTAATTTCCCCCTTCCGTTGTAGTTGCAAAATTACAAAAAAAGGGTTCTTTCGCGTGGCTAATTTTTAAGATTCTTATAATGAGGTTGGCCGCTAAAATATAATAAAAATTCCCGAATTATTTTAAGGTTTGCAAACACTTTTCTCGGTCACTCAAAAAAAAATTCCCCTATCGATTCAGAAAAAAAATTATGCTAAAAATTTCTTCCCTCCCAACAAATAATATCGATCAAAAACCTATAATTCAATAGCTATCAAGGGGAATATTTCGAATAAGATATCCTAAAAAATTGTCCGGATGTGTGTGTGTGTGTATCACGCTTTTTTGTGAACCGGCAATATCTCAAGAACATAGGCAGACAAATTGATGTTTGGCAGACTTATTTCACTGTATGCCACTTTGAATCTTATATAATGGTTTATCAAAATATTTAATTTCAGATGTTTTATGTTTTAGACTTTTCTCAATTTTGTTCAATGTTTAGTCTGAAGTTATTCAGTTTCTGATGTTAGCTATTGATACAGTTTGAACATTTTCTATTGAAACGATCTTAATTCAAAATTACCCTTTTTTGGGAGTTTTTAGTTCATGGACCCAAAGAAATCTAAGACTCCTCCGATTAATAAGGTTTCCGAGCAACAAAAACGACAAAATTCTACTGAAAATCGGATCCTGAGATCAAGTAGCTCTGATAAACCTTCTTCAATTAACAAAAATTTTGAGAGTGTTTGTAAGAATTCTTCAGAAAAAAAGCCTCAAGTACGATTTCCAAAAACGTGTAAGTAATTATTTTTTGAATTACATCCATTGTCATGAAACTCTGTGAATTTACGCTATATTTTTTTACTTCCAGAAAGCAGTCAGTATCTTACGTTAGCGCTCCCAGTTCGATTGAGGAAGTTCACTCTTTGCTCTCATCTTTTACTCATCAAACGCCTTCTTCTACAAAGAAAAGCCGGAAACGATTTCAATCTAACTCATTTCAAGGATCTCATTTTCATAGACAAAAGTAATAACTTAGCGACGGATGGAATATATGAAATACTGTGCATTTCACTGTATGTGTGCTGTTTTTAAATAATTTTTTCTGCATGAAAATTTAATAAAATTATTATAATTTTTCTATTCGTCTGTTAATATCCTCTTTTAACATAGATCATTGATTCAATTTTAAACTGAAGTTATATATTTTTATGTTTAGAAAACTCGAAAAGCAAGGAGAAGATCAGATAAAACAAACTTCAGAGATAAAACAGGAAGTGAAGGAGATACGAAAAATATTGGTAGAACAATCGCTAAAGAATTTTGGTGATTAAAGCCTACCTGACAAATCATTTGAGCCCCTGGAAGGAGACTTCTCAAAAGTTCGAGAATTTGAACCGCAAAACAAACATAAAATTACGGAAGAGTTTGGTAAAAATTTTCGTAAAAAATAGCTTATTTGATCAAATAAATTTTATTATTTTATAGTCCTTTCGGAACCGCCTTTTTTGTCACTTGCATAGGCGTTTTCTTCTGAGTACACACCAAAAAAAATCAACAATTAACAATATTTTATTAACACATTACTGACCAATAAGTTTCCCAGTTCACTTGGCTAGGTGATAAAGACCATAAAACTTCGGAAATACTAGAGCCTCTAATGTTTTCTTTGGTAAGTTTGTCTTTTCTCATTTAAATGATATATCAAATATTTCAGATAAATAAAATATTTACATAGTCTTTTAGTAAAAAAGCGATCAAGACGATAAAATTAATATTATTGTTATTGTTAAAATGATGTCAAAATTTTCTGAAAATTTTCAATACAAAATAGCTACATAACAAATCATCAGTCATTTTTCACAAATTAAGATTTACAAAGGTGCAACTTTTATATAAATAGCTAATGTAATAATAAAAAAAATGTAAAAAATTTTGTGAGGAGATCCACGCCTCGAGAAGTATTAATTATGCAATATTTGCACCTATTTTTTCCAGAAACTGTTGGCATGACACTTGAAATTACACTGAACATTTGTTTACCGGCATTCTCATTTCTTATCAATGCAATATCGCTTGCAATTACAATAGATATGTCCTTGTCTAGCCTTTTTCACCTCACTTATTATTTTTTTATAACAATCTGATGTAATTAACTCACTTTTCAATTTTCCACAATTAGAATTTCCCATATGGTGTCCACGATATAATAAATATCACCACTCTCGACCAGAACAAAGTTTTTTACAATTTTTTACAATTTTTACAATTGACTGACCTTCCTTCCTTCTAAAGTAAATCTTTGTTATGCTTCAAGTTTAGATTTTGGATCAAGGCAGAGATTTATCTATTGTGATTGCCAATAATTATATTAATTTTATCGTCTTGATCGCTTTCTTACATTCGATATCTAATATACGAGCTATTTTTTTCCATCCATGATTTTGACGACGATTCTGTGCTCCAGAATAGGTGAGGCCTATTCTGGAGCACAATAAATGAGCCTCAATAAAAATGCTAGTTTTTAATCACAAAAAGGAAATTTGGCTTTTTCGCGAAACGCGTTCTCTGTATTTGAAGGCAACAAAATCGGGTTCGGGACGTTTTATTTCAACTGGGTGCATTTGAAGAAGTTCACACCTACTTAGGTGTTTTTGGCTGCGGAGTCTAACATATTATACCTCATTGAAAAAATCCTCGAGAAATCCTTGTCTTATTTTCGGGCGAGAAAAACACGAGGAAATCCGCGAGGATTTTCAAATTTCTCGAGGAAATTTGCGAGGATTTTCAGATTCCTCGAGGAAATCTGCGAATCAGACAATTAATCCTGGCGGATTTTCTCATGTTTTCCTCGTCCGAAAATAACACGAGGATTTTCTCGATGATTTTTCCAATAGGGATAACCTTGCTTTTTCGATAAATAGTTATTAGTTAATTTTAAAATCATGACTTTAAATATTTAAGTTTGAGCGCCAGATTGTTTCCACGCAACTCCGAAACAATTAAAAGAGTTTGACTAACAAAATAATTGAATTTGAATGAAAGTCAATTTATATTCTAAGAGGCGCGGCTAGCTCAACACAGAGATGAATGAAACGTTTATGATTTTAGTTACCAAATCCCATCAATTACTGGTGACAAATTAAATCACCATTTATTCTGGCTCAACGCCTTACATAATAAAGTCGAAATCTTCACGCTCTAAGGCTTCACGCATCGTAGGCAATCTTTATAGATCCAAGGCTACGTAGGCTCATAGCTCCTCGAGCAGGTTAAAGTACCTTTTAAAGCCTCCAATTCACTTTTGACAAATAAATAATCAGTTATAAACCCTACAGAGCTTACTATCAAACTGGTCGAACATAGAATGGCGAGCATATTCACTCGTCTCCTGTCTGGAAGGCGTAAATCAATTGCGACGTCCCTACATAAAGGTAATGAGTTTCTTACGGTAACTGGTCACTTATCGAATTTCAGGTTACAAATCGTTCGTAGGATGTGGCGAATCTGGTTAAATATCGTGCCAGTAAGATTCGCCACTGGCACTAAAGGGAATGCCCAAATAATACACTGACGTGGTTTGGTGTGTGTATCGATCAGCTGACTCGGTGTTGTTGATCCGCCTCGTGACGGCTAGTGATTGGCAACCTCGAACTACTGCGAATCTACTGGGGAGTGTATACCCTTCCCCATTGATAATAAACATTAGTTAGAGGAAGCTGCACCAAAAGATCAAGCGGCGAACGGTGAAGCAAAACAAATTACCGTTGTATTGATATTCCTGCGCGACCTCATGATGATCCAGTACCACCACATACTCCAAAGCAATTCAGCACCCAAGAAGGCGATTGAAATAGACGCACCATATGAACAGAGACATAATGCGCCCTAATTTTTTTGCAGAGAAAAGTGGATGAAGTGTAAGGAGAAAACATTATTGTCTCTTCTCACTCAAATACCTGCATCAAGCCCCAAGAATAACAAAGCAGAATCTAGCAGAACAAAAACGCTCAATATCCGTTAACAAATTACTTTCAAGCCTTGAAATAGCTAATATTAAAATGGAAGTAAAACAACAGCCTCCTATTGATGAACTCCCTCTGGAAAGTGTGGATAACAAAGAGCTGATAAAAGCTGCAGGCATAGGTGCTAGGGATAATGAAGATCAACTAATGGATCCACTAGAGCCATATAACTGCAGCACTTTGAAAGGAATTTGGATCGTGCTTTACTAGAGTTCAGAGATGTAGAACCAACACGAAGGCATTCTCTGCCACAGATGTTCATCACGAGGGATCTGCATGCACTGATAGGGCACCAAAACAACAAGGTTTTGCCTATGCATTTGAACAGAAAACTCACTGCGTTGGAATGCAAGCTCTTGTGTATTGTGCAACTGTGACAGTCGTCAGAACGTTGAGCCGTAGAACGAGGCCTACATATGCTGTCTTTGTCCCAGGAAATGAACGAGATCCAGTATGGAAAATTATATTGGATATGGATGTCAGCAAAGTAAGGTGCAAATTGAGTCGACTGACCTGAAGAAAGGAAATACAATCAGAAAGCTGATACACCATGTTACTAAAATCATCACCTCTTGGAACTTCGAAACATTGGCACCGCAATAGTGGATGAGATTATAGACTCCCAATAGCACAGACACTCAATTATCTTACTGCTAGCCTGCGTCGGTACAGTAAATGTAGTGCAAGAAGGCATCAATATTAAACCTTCCAGATAGATGAAGAATGTTCTATCGTGAACTGAAGTAAAGTGAAGGGCAAAGTATTAAGCAAGAAACCGAAGTTCCTCAATTGGAAGACATGGCTGACTACTAGGGTAATTCTTATTTAGCTTTTTTTTTTTGGAATCGTTTGATCCTATTCGTGATTCTCGTGAGAATGTTAAAAAAAGAATGTCCTCCGACTTTTGTCCAAGTCAGTTAATATTTACCCATCGCCGCAGGCACTTGAATTTTTCCATAAAATTAACATAGGGGAATCGTGCAAAAAAGTTTAATTCACGTAACTCTTTTAGTTTGTATTCAAATCAATCTTCCACATAAAACGATAATTTCTATGCAATGTTCACAATATCCTTATTCTAAAAAACTTAAAATTTGTGAAATTTACAAAATGGTGGACCCAAAAATCGAGGTAAAATATTGCATTTTCTATAGCTATTAACTATTAAATTTTCAAAATTATTTCAGTTTTATACTTTTCAAAGAAATCGTTCACGGAAATCATTCTGAATTTTATTTTTTTTATTGACTACTTTTTTTTGCGTTTTCGAAATTATGTTTAGAGCAAAGCAGCATGCAACAAAGCTGAGAAACTTAATTTTCTTGTTAAGTTTAAAAAAAATGTCGTTAAACAAATTCGAAACTGATAGATTTCGCCAATGTTTTCTGGCTGCCATCTTCGACTTTTTCCAAAATTTTGAAAGTTTACTATCAATACAAAATTTTTTAAAATGGACTTGATTTTCTGACAAAGTTTAGGACGATTTCATTAAAAAATGAAAACGAAGATTTTTCCCGCTACACATTTAATATTGGAAAATCTCTGTTTCTGAATTAATTTTTCCCCGGAACCTCAATTCCTTTCAAAATGGCGCCAGGTGATTGTGCGACACTCACGTTTACAGAGAGATATGTGACTGAATTAGAATCTCAACTTAGTATCAAACAGTTAGTGTAAAAATAGTATATAGCGCACTAAGAGACAAAATCACTTCTTTTGTCCCATAATGCACACGGTACTTTTTCCACTACATTAAAAATGAGAGTTTTTGAAAACACGTGAAGCACGTCAAAAGTGAATCAATTTTCGATCGATGACGACATAACATTATATAAGCATTGCTCGCCAAAGCCTGTCACTGCCTGTCACTTTGAAACTGACTGAAGGCTTCTCCGAAACTATACCAGACGGCGCCGCCCAAGGCAACGTTTGTAGCCCGATAAAATCACTTTTGCCCCAGCTTTGCCGGGGTGAAAGTACTTTTACCCCTCTAAAAACAAACTGACGTTTCCGGTCACAACTTGGCCATGTTTGTCACGCGAAATGTTAGGGTAGTCTGTAATAATAAATCCGCACGACTTCTATTCATCCGGATTCAGACACGTCAGAACTCCAGCAGTAATTCTAAGAGGTTCACGAATTTCCGACATAAAATACAATTCAATAAGACCTTCTGCACTGTCGCAGTGTCAAGGCGGACGGAGTAGACTTCGGGACCCTGATGCCCACCAGATGGTGATAGTGATACTGCGTCAAATCCAAGAAGCTCGGATTTACATTGAAAGAATACAAAATTTACCCGCTCCAAAACGGAAGATTACATTCTCATGTTTAAATCATGAAGGGAGAAAAATTATCAAATCAAAATAAGTGACAAATTATAAGACTTTCAAAATGTGCCGACAAATAAGAAGAAAGGTCAAAAAGAATAAAAACAAAACATATTTTCCCCCTCCAAACATAAAACATGGACTAGAATCTTGGAAAAATATGTAGGATAGACAGAAAACTGAAAATGCTATTCTAAACCAAACAATTTGAGATATGAAAATGAAAAGTTCAATTCCTTCTTACCCCGGATGGCTCCGAGCCGTTATCCTTTCTTTACTAATCCACTGTGACGTTCCACCTCCCTTGAAAAAATCAGTGACATGCCGAACCTCGTGCACGTAGGTGGATTTATAATAAAAAATCCGCCTCCCCACTCGATTCGTTAACTAGTTTAAAACTCTATCTCCACTCGTCGTAAGATCGAGTTTGTCCCCTTGGGCTCCTTTCCCCTACAGAACGATCATATTCTAGAATTCACTGAGCCGCTTCACTCCTTCCGAACATATCTCTTAAATATTCTAAATGATAACGGAACTCTTTGAGAAACCCGATAACATTATAATTCCGTCCTGTTCCGTTATAAAGCTAACCGGTGAACTTTCCTTGGTCCGCATCCCACAAAGCTGAACTTTAGTAGAACGAGTGTCACCTTGCTAAAAGCTGCTAGATCCACTGCCCCTGATTGGCTTGGTCGATAACACCATTCCGTATTTAAGTAAACTCATCCAATTTGAGACTTCACCCGCCTGTAATAATCAACCCGCATTTGAAATAAGAAAATTATGTGCACTTCGCAAACAATGGAGTGTGACTTGGAATACCTAAAACTCCCTCCTGCCTCCACTACATGCAGAAAAACCACGCCAATTTAAAAGAGCTAAACTCAATAAGGAAGTAACTCGCACCTTTCCCCTTTGAAACACGCGTGAGGGCCGCTTTTATTCCATAAAGAGCGTCTATTAACAATAACACAGGGACAAATAAATCCGGACAATACACCTAAAAAAAGATTACATAAATGAAAAAAACTGTTTCTTTACAACACAGAAACCCGTCTGCCATAGTTCATTAACGTGTTGATAG
This sequence comes from Melikaiella ostensackeni, assembly GCA_032362435.1. NCBI lineage: Eukaryota > Metazoa > Arthropoda > Insecta > Hymenoptera > Cynipidae > Melikaiella > Melikaiella ostensackeni. Next base: position 12,409 of record JAUMHM010067671.1, read on the forward strand.
CAAGGCCGGCAAACCCTTAAATAGACCGGTGGCGAAATATTCCACCCTGGGCAGCCTCCACCAGATAATACGAGTCCATAAAATTGTCCAAAATAAGACCGAGTCCACTACACAACAATCTCATCTCATAATGTAAAACTGACTTTTCTGTCACGAAAAGTCACATGGTCCTATATTGTACCACCACCTGTGATGACTTTCTGGCCTAGCTGCTCCAGTACAGTACTCCGAATTCTTTCAACTACTATGGGGTTCCATATTAAATGAAGAAGTTACGAGGTTCCAAAGTCTTACATCACGATCGATTACTGCCCTACGATCCGTGATGGGCTCTTTGGTCGGCCCGGTGCTACAACGTGATCTCCTCTGAAAATTGGGACAACGGCCGTGCTGAACTAGCCACGGCACTCCCTTCCCCTAAAATATAACCGGCGTTAGGTACCATAATTTTAGTAGCTGATTAACTCCAAAATTGTCTACCGTTACAGTAGTCTACCTGACAGCACTTGACACTTAAATTTTATTTAAATGTATACTTAAATTAATTTAGATGAATGTCATTTCAAATTTCCTTGAATACTGATTTCCATTTAAGCAAATGTTATACAAGCTTATTGACTCCAATGTAGCACAAACCCGCCCCAACAGATATTAAATGAATCCACTATAAGGAATGTTACGCAAATACATGTACTCAGACGTTTTATAAATTCACCTAAGTAATGGCCCGTGAATTCCTCCAGTCGAACATAAAATAAATTTCGTGGAATGAATACTGCGCAACATTTGAAGAAAAAAAGTCCCATAAATCCAGTCAGATTAAAAAAAACTAACTTGCCCTAACACTTTCACAGTACACTAAATTCGTTGTCGCTCAACCTATAACGAATAGAAAATGGATATGAACACGTTGCTAAAACTGTACTGCTTTACCGAGCAATGTTAACATTAAATGTAGCGATCGCATTTTCAAACTTGAATTCACAACTCTTCGGCTATCTAACAGCTACCAGTTGATAGGCAAGGCCTGAGCTGATTCTGAGCTGTAGCGGTTCATGTCCGTGCTAAGTTTCTAGAATGTTCTTTGTGACGTCATAAAATAATATTGGGTAATTTTGAGAAACGAAGTTTGCGTGAAGAATTTCAAGGTTATCTATAATCTTGCGTCAATATTTTCAAGGTGATATTTTGTTTTGTCCTTGCCATTTCTTCTGCGAAATATAGTTTATATATCAAAATAAGGATGATTTATTTTATTCTAAGATTCATGCTCGTTCTTTCCATCAACACCTTAATATATGTATTTCTAAAGTCAGTCGACTGTTCGATATCAAAATTCATTTTTTTTCCAGAAGACCTTTTAGCGACTGTTGTCAATAATATTTGAAAAACAATTTCAAGAGAACATTGAGAACATTCTGTAGGTAGATACCTACAGAATACAGAATACAGATACCTATTCTGGTGGTTTGGATTCCACCTTAAGCTGTAGGTCCCCCCATTATGCACTTGGCTGCAACCCAAGCCCGTGGATGGTGGGGTAAAAATTATACAAGACTACCCAATATGTCTGATTATGCATATCACTCTCATCATATCACTTGATTTCATTACCAAAATGCGTCCGTGACTGATGATATAAACCGGGATAGCCCCGTGCAATATATTGGTGCCTCGGTGGCTCAGATGGTTGAGCACTCGGACTTCCTACTAGAGGTCCGGGGTTCGATCCCTGAGCCGGTACCTTTGGAAATTTTTCCATGTACTTTTACCGAGGTTCTGGTGGTTCGGATTCCACCTTAAGCTGTAGGTCCCCCC
>JAUMHM010067682.1:0-14226 GCA_032362435.1 Melikaiella ostensackeni
TCTTTATGTATCATTTCTATTTTCTTAATCTTTTACAATAAATTCAGTACTTAAACTTGTGATGTGGATTTTTGAAATTTTGTTTCACCTGAACTCTGAGAGGGGACAATTACAGTATATTATAACAATACTAATACGAGGACCAGGGTTTGATCCCTGATCCGGTACCTTTGGAAATTTTTCTATGTACTTTTACTGAGGTTCTGGTGGTTCGGATTACACCTTAAGCTGTAGGTCGCCCCGTCATTCATTTGGCTGCAACCCAGTCTGTGGATGGTGGGGTAAAAATTAGAGCAGACTGCCCAATATGCCAAATTATGCATATCACTCTCATCATATCACTTGATTGCATTATGAAAATGCGTCCGTGACTGATGATATGAAACCGGGATAGCCCTGCGCAGAATATTCAGTTTGGTATCAAAAATCCAACACAGAAAAAATGCTTTCGACTTATTGGGTTATAACCATCTTAAGCTTGGGATACATATTTTTTTTTGAGCTTCAGTGACTCAGGCACTTAAGGGCTCTGGAAATCGAGTGTTAATCGAACTTATAGGATTCAGGCCAAATGGTGAAGCCTTTTTGTCTGATTTTTTGTACAAATAATCTAAAGAGTAAGGCAGTTTTTGAGCTCGGACTTTCCTTTGGGCGACCCTAGCGAGAAAAGGAAGAACTACCATCCGTTATGACTTGAGTCTGCAGGTAATGAAACGCCCACTATGACCAAGATAGATTTATTCAGGGGCGAACACACCGTATACGAAAAGTAGGGGCCCCTACCCAAATGAGTGGGTGAATTCCTAAAAGGTTGTGTGGGTGGAGGTGGTTGGGGATGGATAATATCATGAAATGCAGGTTACACATGCTATACGTTTTTTCATGAGGAAAAGAAGATGGGCAATTAAATTTCATATGCAAATATATGTTTGAAAAATTAAAATTTGAAACATTTTTTACAAGCTCTCAAGGTTAACGAAACGGAGCACTAGACTTCTATAACCGGTTATTGCAGACATGCAAAGTTTGTGTATAATGCTAATAAATCTGGTATTTTACGGAGGAAATTAGGCGACACATATTATTGATATCGTGCATGTTTGTGTAATCTACCCGTTTATACAGAGAGCTTGCACATTTAATGTGCAAAGTATTACTTTCGGAGTAAGTTTGCCGAAAATTGTACGGTTACACTGATTCAGCTTGAATATTGCATGCATGAAATCGGGGGGCGCATTGCTTATACGAAACCGTTTTTCTTTAGATTTACTTAAGATATTATAATGGTTAAAGTTTTATTTTATTTAAAATCTGCATTTAATGATATTATCCACCCCCAACCACCTCCAACCGCCTCCAACCACCCAAACTTTTGGGAATTCACCCACTTATTTGGGTAGGGGCCCCTAATTTTCGTATACGGTGGGTTCGCCCCTGAATGCATCTATGTTGGTCATATTGGGCGTTTCATTACCTGCAGACTTTAGTCATAACCGATGGTAGTTTTCCCTTTTCTCGCTAGGGTCGCCCAAAGGAAAGTCCTAGCTCGAAAGCTGCCTTACCTGCTCCCTGCGTCGCTGAATAGTAGAACACTTTACTACAACGACCCCACCGAAGTGCATTTTCTTCTTTTAATTGTTACATAAAAAATAGAATTTTTGTCGGAAAAAGCAGTCTGTATCGGGGGTCTCTATACTTTTTAGATTATTTATACAAAAAATCAGACAAAATGGCTTCACTGTTTTGCCTTTATCCCATAAGTCCGATTTACACTCACTTTCCAGGGCCCTTGACCAAATCATCTAATTTTGAAAGATTCTTTCTTGATTTTATAATATTATATTTTGATCATTTTCAATTCAAAACTGTACAATTTCGAACTATCAATTTAAAATTAAAAAAAAATATAATTTCAGCTTCCACGTATACCTAAAGGTTTAATCTGATTTATTCCTTTGTTTAGTTATTTTTCACCTTTTTTTCAATCACCATTTCAGGCTTCGAAGTTGCACACCTTTTTACATTTTTGATACTTTTCTCAGTGAATCAATATAAACAATTAATTGTACTAACAAATTTCAGTTCTTTAAAATTAAAAAATGGAAGAAAGGTATGCCTAAGGAAACTACTCTATCAAAAAAAGAAAGAAATCAATCAAAATAGAACAGTCGACGGGTTTCTTGAAAAATCTGAAACTGAGAAGGTATATATAGTTAAGAAAGAAACATTATTTGTCAATAGCTACCTGTTATCGAAACAATCGGCGTTTTTCAAAAAAAAAATTATGGATTGAAATGTTTATTTATTAAATTCTCACATAAAATTATGTAAATATAACATTTTTAACACTTTTTCGTAATACAGAAATCAGCTGTTGAAAACTGAAGAAAATTGAAAATAGAATTTTTAACAGTTGAAGTGTCAATTGTTGAAAATATAAGAAAATTCAACTTTGTAAATTCAATTTAAAAATTTTTTCGCTTTCTAACAATTTAAAATACATTTGCTTAAATGTAAATTTTTTTAATAGTTTCATTTTCAACAGTTGAAAATTCAAGAAGAAAGCGTATTTTATATCAAAAACATGTGTTGAAAATTTCATATTTTGATAATTTTACATTTTGATAATTTTACATGAGAATTTAATGAAGAAATATTTCGATTCATATTTTTTTCCAAAAAAGTCGATTTGTCGAAAAGGGGCGCCATTTTTTTCTTGAATTGTCAACAATAAAAAGTATTTTTTTGTTAAGGATTCATCATTTCAGTTGAATTTCGTCTTCTTGGTTTGAAAATTCATCTGTTTTGGTTAAAAATCTTATTCCAATGTTGAGAATTCAATTATTTTGTTGAAAATTTGACAATTCTGTTGAAAAGTCATACTTTTTGGTTGCAAGTTCAACTGCTTGGTTGAAAATTCATGTTTTCGGGTTAAAAATTCAACTATTTTAGCAGAAAATTGAACTTTTCGGTTGTAAATTAACTTTTTCGTTGAAAATTCACAGTTTTGTTAAAAGAATCATCCTTTTTGGTTGAAGATTCATCTTTTTTGTTGCAAGTTTAACTGTTTTGTTGAAAATCCGACTTTTTGTGTTGAAAGCTCATCCATTTTGGTAGAAAATTAAACTAATTGGTTAGAAATTAAGTTTTTTTTTGAAAATTCATATTTTCGGGATTGAAATTCGAATGCTTTGTAGGATGTTCGTCTTTTTGGCTTGAAACTTCAACAATTTGGTTGAAATTGTTTTTCTTTCTTGACTGAGAAATCTTTCTTGGTTATAAAATTCAACTCTTTTGTTGAATTTCGTCTTTGTCGTTTGAAAATACATCTTTTTTGGTTAAAAATATTATTATTTTGTTGAAAATTCAATAATTGTCTTGAAAATTTAACAATTTTGTTGAAATGTCATCCTTTTTAATTGGAGATTCATTTTTGAGTTGAAAATTCAACTGTTTTGTTAGAAATTCGTCTTTTTGGGTTAAAAGTATAACTATTTTGGTGGAAAATTGAACTGTTTGAGGGAGAATTAACATTTATGTTGAAACTTCGCCTCTTAGGTCGAAAATTCAACTATTATTGTAGAAAATTATACTGATTGGTTGTAAATTTACTTTTTCGTGGACAATTTATATTTTAGGTTTGAAAATTTGACAATTTTGTTCAAAAAATCATCTTTTTTGATTGAAGATTCGTCTTTTTTGTTGCAAGTTCAACTGTTTTGTTGAAAATTCGTCTTTTTGGATTAAGAATTCAACTATGCTGGTAAAAAATTGAACTACCTGGTTGGAAATTAACTTTTGTTGTTGAAAATTCATATTTTCAGGTTTGAAATTCAACTTCTTTGTAGAAAATTCGTCTTTTTTGTTTGAAACTTCAACAGTTTGGTTGAAATTGTTTTTCTCTATGGACTGAAATATCTTTCTTGGTTGAAAATTTGATTCTTTTCTTAAACTTCGTCTTTTTGGTTTGAAACTTATTCTTTTTTGGTAGAAATTTCTTCTAATGATCTCTTTTGGTTGAATTCAAATATTTTTCATTACAATTTAACATCTTTTTGGTTGAAAATTCAACTACGGGGTTGCAAGTTTAACTGCTTTGTTAAAAATTAATTTTTTTGGTTTAAAATTTATCTTTTTTATTTGAAAATCGAAGTGTTTCCTTGCAAGTTCATGTATTTTGTTGAAAATTCGCCTTTCCTGGTAGAAAATTAATCTTCTTGATTGGAAATTCATCTTTTTGGTTGAAAGTTGAACTTCTTTGTTAAAAATTCATATTTTTGTTGGAAGATCCATCGTTTAAGTTGAAAATTCAACTATTTGGTTGAAAATTAATGTATTTTGTTGAGAATTCGTCTTTTCCGATAGAAAAATTATATATTTACATAATTTCACATGAGAATTTAATAAATAAATATTTCAATCCGTAAGAAAGTGTTGTTTGAAAAAGTCCATTTTTTTCGAAACGCGTCGCCATTGGCAAATAATGCTTTGAAAAGTTAATATCCATCCAATGGACTCTTAGATTTGAGAAAAAATCCCAACTATTGTCTTCGACGCAGTTATTTACATACAGAAAAGTATGAAAGAAATTTCTTTTGAATACGTTCTTTATTTAGTTTTAAGTCCTTCTTATACAACTTTTTTATTTCGAAAACTAATTTTTGACTGTTTTAAAAAGGCTACTACTTTAATACTTTTTTATTTTTGTGGATACTTTTTTCTTCAAAAAAATACTTTTTTGATACTTTTTTTTTAGTTCCATAGAGCATTTCGAAGTCTGCTTATCTACTTTTTTGAGATTATTTTGAGCTGTGAAGTCTGAATTCGGGAACTTCTAAACAGTTTCTTCAACCTTTGTTTTAATTAGAACAGCAGAACGTGGCCCTTGTTATTAGATCAGTGCATATGGTATAAGACGTCATTCCATGACTCGTACTGCTTTGAAACGAGATTTCCAAAAGATCAGATAACTTTTTTTCTTCAAGAAATGACATTTCCCCTTACAACAAAAATAAGAAAACAGTCAGTGAAAATAAACGATTCGTTCGCAAAAATACACTTCGTTCCATTACAGATTACCTCATGCTCAAATTAATATTAAGTGTTTTTGCTTGTTCACAATTTCTGCTAGGTATTAGTTGCATGACATTGCATACAACTATTTAATTTTTAATAGGGTTTCACCATTTCAAATTATATAATTATAGTATACATCATAACAGTAAAAACGGGAAAAATCATATGCATATAAAGAGTAAATGGACATTTTCATGAAATGTTAAAAGAATATAAAACGTGGTAGACACAAAACGATAGCCTGGGGTTAACGCTTTGAAGTCTTTTAGTTTTCAAATTATTCACAAGCAGTGAACCACGAGATTCGATTATACAACATAAACCTATGTGACAATTTTCAGAAGTCTGGAACATATAAACATGATCATATTAAAGCGAATTTTAACACAGATAATTTTGAACAATTTTCATAAACAAGATTTCAGGCGCAGAGTTGTTAGCAAAAATGACAATATCAGATATCATAAATTAAGGCTCTGTAATCCAGCCATATTGTTTGTCATATTGTCAACGTTTTTCATTCAGCTTGTGAATAAATTACAGACACCAATACTTGGAATTTCCATTATCTGATGTTACCATACCCAGATAAGAAAGTAGTCACTCGACTTTGGGAATTTACAAGTTGACGTGAAGCCTGGAAAACGAAGCCCATTTCATTGAATTTGCGCGGTTACCAATCGACCACTACAAATATTTACTGTTCCTTGCAAGCACAGCTGCTCTGGAAAGGCACGAATGATTCACGAATCTTTGAGAATCGCAAATAGAAAAAAAACTTCGGGAAGAACTTGTACATTTTTACTTAATGCATTATTTATAATTATTAATATTTTTTGCATTTAATTTTCAGCGTCAGAAATTAGCGTTAACAAATTATTATAGCCTTGAGTTTTATTTTATTAAGGGAAGCAAGAGTCTCGAACTATGTGGCCCCGAGAGGCGCCGAGGGCCTATTCAGTCTTGGTTGCGAGGTGAAAGGCGGCCGCCGATCGAGTTAACGTGTGAGAAAGACCGACCAATTTTCTGATTTTTGCAAATTTCCATCATCCAACAATTTTTAAATCTGTTGCATTATTTATAATTATTAATATTTTTTGCATTTAATTTTTAGCATCAAAAATTAGCTTTAACAAATTAATTATAGCCTTGAGTTTCATTTTATTAAAGCAAACAAAAGTCTCGAACTATGGGGCCCCGAGAGGCGCCAAGGTCTATTCGGTCCTGGTTGCGAGGCAAGAGGCGGCCGCCGATCGAGTTAACGTGTGAGAAAGACCGACCAATTTTCTGATTTTTGCAAATTTCCATTATTCAACTTCAGCTCTCTGCATGCTCTAAGTAAGGTTAGGGAAAAAATTAAAATTTACATAGAATAAAGCTTTGGATCTCCTTTTTAAATCCAGACCAAGAAACTTGAAAAATAATCAGCCGTTCGCAAGATATTATTAAATTCATCAAGTCCTGAAAGTTCGACTTTTGAGCCGCCACTCAAGGGAGTAACACCTCTTGCCTCGCAACCAGGACCGAATAGGCACTTGGCGCCTCTCAGGGCCCCATAGTTTGAGACTTTTGCTTCTCTGAATAAAATAAATGTCAAGGCTATAATAATTCGTTAACGCTAATTTCTGACGCTGAAAATCAATTGCAAAAAATATAAATAATTATAGATAATGCAAAAGATTTATAAAAGGAATGTCCGGAGGACGAAATTGAAATTGAAAATAATCCATCAAATTTATATACATATTACTTTCATTTACAAATTTTAATTTAGGTTTAATTATCAAACATCATATAACTCAACATTGGTTAATTAATTGAAAATATGAGAAAAACAATAAATTGAAACTGCTTGCTGGACATTTTTTTATGATAATCAATTATTTTATCTTACTTTTAATTGCAAATTAAAGTTTTATCAATAAAGATTAGATAATTTATTAAATATAACTTACCGGCTAGAAACATATACAAAATGCTTTCACTTCAAAGTAAAATAAAAAATCTTTTTATAAATCTGTTGTATTATTTATAATTATTAATATTTTTTGCACTTAATTTTGTGCGTCAGAAGTTAGCGTTAACAAATCCTGGTTGCGAGGCGAGAGGCGACCGCCTGCCTCGCTAAAAAAGATAAATTTTTAACCAGAAATGAAACAGTAAAGTTTCAGTTAAAAAAAAATTAATTTTCAAACAAAAAAGATAGAATTTTCAACAAAATAGTTGAATGTTTAATTGATGAGATAAATTTTCAACTTATATTATGAATCTTCAACAAAAAACTGATTTCTTTGACGAAGAAGTGCAAATTTTAACCAAGTAGTTAAATTTTTAACCAAAAAATATGAATTCCTAACGAAAAATGTGATAGCTGATACTTTAACCAAAACAGATGCATTTTTAATAAAATAGTTGAATCTTCAATCAAAACGGAATTATTTTCAACCAAACATTTGTATTTTTAACCAAAAAATATGAAAATTCTACCAAAAGAGATGAATTTTCAAACCAAAAAACGAATATTCAACAAAGAGTTTAATTTTCAACCAACAAAGCTTTTTCAGTCAATAAAGAAAAAAATTTCAACAAAATTTATGAATTTTCAAGTGAAAAAAAAAGAATTTTCTACAAAGCAGTTGAATTGTCAATCCGCAAATGTGAATTTCTGACAAAAAAGTTAATCTTTAACGACCCTGTTGAAGTTTCTACCAAAATTGTTGAATTTTCAACCAAAAAAGATGAATTTTCAACAAAACAGTAGACTTTCCAACCAAAAATATTAACTTTTCAATAAAAATAGTTGGGTTTTCTACCAAGAAGATGAATTTTCAACAAAACAATAGACTTTCCAACCAAAAGTATAAACTTTTCAACAAAAATAGTTGGGTTTCCTGCCACGAAGATTAATTTTCAACCATGAAGATCAAGTTTCTCCCAAAAAAACCGAGTTTTTAATAAAATACGTGAATTTTTAACCAAATAGTTAAATTTTCAACTAAAAAATATACATTTTCAACCAAAAATGGAATAGTTTAACTTTCAGTTTAAAAAATGAATTTTGAACAATGTAGTTCAACTTTCAACCAAGTTGTTAAATTTTCTACCAAAAATGATGAATGCTGAGCGAAAAATGTAATAGTAGATACTTTTAGCCAAAAAAGATTAATTTTCAAACAAGAAGGATAATTTTTTACCAAAAAGATGAATTTTCAACCAAGAAAGGTTTTTCAGTTAATAAAGAAAAAAATTTCAACCAAATTATTGAATTTTCGAGCAAAAAAAAAAGAATTTTCTACAAAGCAGTTGAGTTATCAATCCGAAAATGTGAATTTTTGACAAAAAAGTTAGTTTTCAACGACCCAGTTAAAATTTCTACCAAAATTGTTGAATTTTCAACGAAACAGTAGACTTTTCAACAAAAAAATATTCACTTTTCAACAAAAATAGTTGGTTTTTCTATCAAAAAGTTGAATTTTCAACCATGAAGATTACGTTTCTACCAAAAAAAAGACGAATTTTCAATAAAATACGTGAATTTTCGACCAAATAGTTAAATTTTCAACTAAAAGATATACATTTACAACCAAAAATGAAATAGTTTATTTTCAGATAAACAAATGAATTTTCTATGAAAAAACAACAAATTTTTCAACAAAATAGTTAAACTTTTAACTAAGGCGATAAACCTTCACAAAAAAAAGAATTTCGAACAATGTAGTTCAACTTTCAATCAAGTTGTTAAATTTTCTACCAAAAAAGATGAATTCTTGGCAAAAAAAGGAATAGTAGATATTTTAGCCAAAAAAGATAAAAGAAATTTTTTTTCAAACGAGAAGAATAATTTTTCACCAAAAAGACGAATTTTCAACTGAAAGTGATTAAATTTCAACCAAATAGAATGACTTTTCAACAAAATACATGAAATTTGAACTAAAAAAGAAGAATTTTCAACAAAGTAATTCAATTTTCGACTAAAGAGATGAATTTTGAACTAAAATGGTAAATCTTCAATTTGAAAAAAAATGAATTTTTGGCAAAGTAGTTCAACTTTCAACCAAATAGTTGGATTTTCAACTAAAAAGGAACAATTTTCAACCAAGAATATAAAAAAAAACGAATCTTCGTCTTCAACAAAAAAGATTAATTCTCAACGAAAAATATAGCAATGGATATTTTAACGAAGAACATTGTAGTTTCAAGTGAAAAAAACAGTTTAATTCAACAAAAAAAGTTGAACTTTCGACAAAATAGTTGAGTGCTAAAAAAATAGATTAATTTTTAAACAAATAGTAAGACTTTTAAGAAAAATTATTAAATTTTTAACCAAATAATACAATTTTCAACCAAAAAAGATAAATTCTCACCAACAAATATAATAGTGGACTTTTCAACTGAATAGAAATAAGTCTCAACCCAAAATAGTTAGATTTTTTTGGGGTTCTATTAATTTAGTTTGAATTAAAGTTGAAAAACGAGAAAAAGACGAACTTTCAACAAAATACATGAATTTTAAACCGAAAAAAGTAAATTTTTAACCAAAAATGAAATACTTAAATTTCCAGTTTGAAAAATTAATTTAAAAAAAAAGAAAAACAAATTTTCAACGAAGTAGTTTAATTTTGAACCAAAGAGATGAATTTTCAACTAACAAGGGGAAGGCCTCCTCTGCGACATTGTATTTTTGATGACACTATGATGAATCGATAGTGCGTCAAAAATAATTAGATACGTGCCCTGGCTTTTTTGTAAGTGGGCTTTTGTTTGAGAATTATGAGCGTTTGAAAATCACGGTCGCCACGGCTGCCAAAAATCGACTGAGTCGCGCGCGGTTGCTTTCATCAAGCGCCGCCGGTGCAGCGGTAAAGGGCCTGTCTAGCGACCACGCTGCCGCTGGTTCAAATCTTCTTGTCGAATTTTTTTAAATATTTAAAAAATATTTTTCGCATTGTAAATATGTCAAATAATCATTTTTTGATGCTTCCCCGACGATTGAAATTTTTTTTCAAAAATAGTCAACTTATTGGGAAATAAATATCATGCAGAAATGTTATACATATCAGAAGCAACGTGTTGAATTTTATAGCGTAAAAAGAGACATCTGCGGTTAAATTGGGGAAAAATGAGTGTGCGTATTTATTCTGCTTTTTCTGAATCCGTTTCGGACACATTGTCACGATTCATGGAAGAGGCAAGAGAGTCGGGCCAGCTGCCCCTGTCGTCGATTCTCATGCATGATATTTATTTCCCAATAATTTAACTGCTTGAAAAAATAATCACCGGCGGAACATCAAAAAATGATTATTTGACATATTTACAATGCGAAAAATATTTTTAAAATATTTTTAAAATTTCGACAAGAAGATTTGAACCAGCGGCAGCGTCGTCGCTAGACAGGCCCTTTATCGCTGCACCGGCGGCGCTTGATGAAAACAACCGCGCGCGACTCAGTGGATTTTTGGCAGCCGTGGCGACCGTGATTTTCAAACGCTCTTAATTCTCAAACAAGGGCCCACATACAAAGAAGCCGGGACACGTGTCTAATTGTTTTTGACGTACTATCGATTGATGATAGTCTCATCAAAAAGTCAATGTCGCAGAGGAGGCCTTTCCCTTGTAAAGTGATGAATATTCAACTAAAAAAATGGATTCTTGACAAAGTAGTTCAACTTTCAACGAAGCAGTTGAATTATCAAGCAGAAAAGAATTTGATTTCGAATGAAAAGTTGTTGAATTTAACCAAAAAGGCGAATTTTTCACAAAATAGTTGAATTCACAACCGAAACAGATTAATTTGCAACCAAGCAGTAGCATTTTTAACTAAAAAAGATGAAATTTCTAACATAATTGGTGAATATTCAACAACTTATGTATTTATATTTTCAACGAAATAATAAATTTAATTTTCAACAAAAAAAAAATAACGAATTTGCAACTGTGGAAATTAATTTTTTTTCTTTCTATGTAAAAATGTTTCTATACTTCTGGAAGACTTACAGTATCCTAGTACCCACAAGGAACATTTTGGAAAATTTTGAATATCAGGGTCCGAGAAGAATCCCAATTTTCCTATATTGGATTATGAATCTCTATGTCTCTAAAAATTATTATTTTTTTTAATGTAGGAAATTTCTTCGAACGCTCAGGTTTCAATGTGTGTGTAGACGGTCATGACTTGGTCGTGGCATAACAACTGATACTCGAAAACTCATAAAAATTCATGCCAGGCAATTGATCTTGAGAATCGAATCATTGTAATGCGCAATTTGTTGATCAAATAAAAAATCCAAAATATGTATAAAAGCGTTGCATATCATTTTGATCCAATTACGGGATCAGATTGATCAACTGGTTACTGTGAATTCGGAAAGGTTGTCATATTACATCCTGTAAATTAGATTAGACGATAGAGTGTGCCAAAAAAAGTGAAGTTCTAAATACGAGGTTAAATATTTCATAAAAATGGAAATTAATAGTCAAAATTGTATGGTTTACTTCTGGTGATTCTGGTGATTCTGGTGAGTGGCTCACTACTGATGCCTTTACGTTAGTGTGTTGAATTGTAAATGATTATGTGTATTTGTGAAAATGGTATTTGGTATGTTTGACATGTGCCAAACTGAAATCTATTTCGCAAATTCGAGTAACGAGAATCATAAACATAAATTATTGGCTTAATCTTCGGGTGGTATCGACGTCAATGTCGGGAGTTGATGTTGATCGATGATCAGAATTCAGGTCGAATCCTCATATTTTTAACTTGAACGCAAAAGGCCGCTGAAACTGCGTCAGATGGACATCTGGTTTATCTAACCAGTCCTCTGAGTGCGAAACTAGATTTGATACCTTATGCTCCAAATTAAGGCCTAGATGACCAAAACTTGATTCCAGTGGAATTGTGGAATCTAGGAAATTCATGAAATTCATAAAGATTCGGTTTTGCAATTGTTTGTAATAACGTCAGTTCTATTCGATGAAATCTTGTGTAAAATCATTGATCAACATTTATTTAAGTCTTGAGTGATTTACTGTTAGTGTCTTTCAAATTTAAGTGTACATTGAAACGTCCATTCAACGGCCCTCCAGATACCATCTTCGTAGGATTTCCAGTGGCTGCATTCGTGGATGAGGGGGTCCAAGGCGCCGAGAGAGAGGCGCTGCGGGCTCAGCGGATTTGAGCAGTTCCGTAGCGACAAAGCGGACAGTTCAAACACTCGCGTGCATATTTTATTTATTATTAAATCAGCACTTCTGGTCTGAAGAAATGAAACATTTTTGTATTTTTGTATTTTGAAGAAGATAGTTGCCCCTTTATTCCACCTGTTGATGTAGAATGTAAACTAAGTGGAGAATGACATAATACGGAAACTAGAGAAGCTTACGTCATATAAAGCGATAAGATTTTTTATTGAGAAGTCACATGTATCTTCAAGTTCATAAGCGAGTCTTGCCAAGATAAAAGAGATACATTCGTTTACTTTCTGCATGCAATGCATTCTGAAGAAAATTTCCTGGAATTTATCTCATTTCACTAGTTCAGTATTTTTTTTGCATAAATATTACACAGTGTATTCTGTAAATATTTATCATATATTGCAAAATTGCACGATGTGTAACATATGCATTTACGAATGTTACTTGTAAATTAATTATCATCGCCAGTGCTCTCTTCCTTTAAATGAATTTGAGGTCAAACATGGAAAATTTCCAAATTTAAAACAACCTCGAATATTAAAATTTTCTAAAAAATTCTCTTTTGCAATGACGCAAGAAAGTGGATTTTAAAGGCGCTATAGTGAATTTCGGACAAAAGAGGAATATTTCCAATTTTTAACCAATCACTATCTTTAAAATTCTCTAAAAAATTGCCTGTTATTCCTAGGAGGCTGGACGTTTTTTATTTTCTATGAAAGTAGCTATACAGAAGATATGGAAGTTGGCATCGATGTAATGAAGTCAATTTCAAAGGTACTGCAGTGACTTTCAGGCAAACATGAAAAAATTAAAAAATTTTACTCAAACCCAAACTTTTAGATTTACTGAAAAATTTCAAGTTTGTCTAACCCCTAACGTCAAAATTTTCTAACAAAAAACAAAACAAAATTTTAGGGGAAAAGGGAATATATTCTCCATTTTAAACCAATCCCTGTCTTTAGAATTTTCTAAAAAATTCCCTATAATTTCTAGGAGACTGTAAATATCAAATTTTCTATGAGAGTAACTATATAGAAACTACGGAAATTGGCATCGATGTAATGAAGTCAGTTTCGAAGGTGATGTAATGAATTTCAGGCGAACATAGGAAAATGTCCAATTTTAAACCAACCCTTAAGTTTTATATTTTCTAAAAAACTCCCTGTTGTTTCTAGGAGACTGGAAACTTTAAGTTTTCTATGAAAGTAATAATGAAAAAAAAACTATGAAAATTGGGGTCGATGTAATGGAATCAGTTTCGAAAGTGCTGTAGTAAATTTTAGGCAAAACACGAAAATTTCCAATTTTCAGCTAACCCCCAGCGTCAAATTTTCTCAAAAATTTTCTGTTATTCCTAAGAGGCTGCAAATAATATTGAATTATCCATGAAAGTAACTTTGCATAAGGTGGTAAAATTTGCAGTGATGTGATGAAGTCAATTTTGAAGGTGCTGTGGTGAATTTCAAGCAAAACAGAAATATTTGCAATTTTAAACCAACCCCTATCTTTAAAATTTTCTCGAGAATTCACTGTTGTTCTTAGGAGGCTGGAAATTCTGAATTTTCTGTGAAAGTAACTATACAGAAGCTACCAAAGTTTGCAAATATGTAATAAAGTTAATCTTGAAGGTACTGTGGTGAATTTCAGTCAACACAGAAATATTTGCAATTTTAAACCAACCCCTATCTTCAAAATTTTCTCGAGAATTCCCTGTTGTTCCTAGGAGGCTGGAAATTCTGAATATTCTATGAAAGTAATTATACAGAAGCTACCAAAGTTTGCAAATATGTAATAAAGTTAATCTGGAAGGTACTGTGGTGAATTTCAGTCAACACAGAAATATTTGCAATTTTAAACCAATCCCTATCTTCAAAATTTTCTTGAGAATTCCCTGTTGTTCCTAGGAGGCTGGAAATTCTGAATATTCTATGAAAGTAATTATACAGAAGCTACCAAAGT
>JAUMHM010067703.1:0-14226 GCA_032362435.1 Melikaiella ostensackeni
TAAAAATTTGGCGAAATGTGATTTTATGATGGATGTTCTGAGAGTCCGGTATAGGTGTATTACATGAATTTATTCAGTTAGTAAAAACTTAGATTGGATGCATAACAGAAGGAATTATTGATAGAATTCAAGTTTCATGGTTTTTCCAAAACAGATATGTACTTCATATTCACAAGAAAATATGTTTTGACTTTAACAATAAAAAATGACGAAGGAGCTCTAAACGAAAATATCAATAAATTAAATAAATCTATTTGAATTTGGTTAAAAAGAAAAGCTGCCATGCACGTATACACAATTAATATATGTTTCATTATTCATTACTGTAGTTCTCCTATGAATTACCCCTGATGAGGAAGTCTAAACTGGCTCCGAAGCATGCTGGTCCCCAGTAGTATAAAAAATATGGAAAAAGAAAGAGTGTGAGGTTGGTTTTGGTTGACTCTTTCCTTTTTCTTCCTCTTCTTTTCTTCTTGTTTCTAAAATTATTGTACATTTGTTTCTAATAAGCCGGAAAAGTGGATGGTCTTGAAGTCTAGTTTAGATTTTCTGAGAAATGGAATAATCTGAATAGATTGGATCTAAATCAACCCACATAAATAATTTCTTTTGAGGCATAATAATATTGTATCAAGATTCGCCGTAGAAAATCGCCACCAAGTACTAGAAAAAAGTAGAAAAAGATATTAAATACTCATACGAGGAAAAAATCTGCCATAAAGGAAGCAATGCGAAAAAGAAAAAAGTCGCGACCAGGAATTTTTATCTGTAACATATCAAGATTCGCGGTAGCGACTCGCCGTCTACTACTAAACAAAAAGTAGGCAAAGATTTTTAATAAGCAATCGCTGCCAACTACTGAAAAAAATAGAAGAAACTTTTAAATTTCTATACGAGAAAAAAAATATGCTATGAAGGACGAAACGCGAAAAAGGAAAAAATAGCTACCGGAAATTAATACGTGTAACATATCAAGATTCACGGTAGCGAATCGCCGCCAATTACTGAAAAAAGAAAACTAATTTGAAATTGAAGGTATGCGTTGTAATCGAAATTTCAAGAAAAAAAGACGCTTAACAAAAAGTCATCTGCAGTCTACAATATTATTCCTATGATTATGAAACTCTGACAGCCTCATATCATTTTACGATTGTACATATTAATCAGGACGAAATAAATTCGTAAATCGCATCCGTTGAGGAAAGAAGAGCTAAAAACATGATTGTTGAAATGCAGACCAATGGACAGCCTGAACACTTTTATCAAATAAATTCAAACTTTATTGTTGGAAAGATGAGATCATATTTGAAAGGTAGTTTTGATGAATTTAAAATAGATTGGTTTATATGAAAATTTTTCATTTTCCAGTCATTTTCACACAATGTTTTACGATTTCTAGTAACATGCAGACGCATCTGCAGCCAAAACCAATCGATCAATTTCGATGAAACTTTGTATTAATAACATGTATATGTACCGTTTTTCTGGAGAAAATGATAAATCAATATACCATGAAGCTAGATTTCAATTCGTCAAAAAATTTACAATTTTCAACATACAGACGCACCGAGAGACGAAACTAATTCATCGATTCATTTTTTCATACAAGACCATCGTTCACTAAGTAATATACAGTTTTTTAATGATATACTATACCATCGTGGTTCAGAAAATAATATTGATTGAACATTGTGTTCATTTATAGTTAACCTAGAAGTTTAACCCAAAACCATTATAAAATCTCAGAAATTATTAAGCATATTGGAACTGAAATTTCAAAATTTGTCATCTTCGCTTGCTTTAAAAACTTATAGTATATCATTTATCTATCCGAGTGCAGCCAAAAAAAGATCTTGATCTGAATTTTAATTCATGAGTTTTCATTTCTATAATAGAGAAGTAAAAATAAATTTAAAAAAAGAATCTTAATCATTCTTGGTTTTTCTTCTCACCAGTCGTTCACTATGTTGATTATCTATCTATATTGCTGATATAATATTGCTGATAGATCAAATCTATCAGGGTATCCGAAACATCATTCTCTTTTCGATATCCCTATGTGCTCAAAGGAAAAAATTAAATCCCACATGAAACTGTATGTGTAAAAAAGACTCGCCATGTACATGACTATTGTATCAAAGTTGTGAAATCGAAAAAGACAGTCAAGTACAAACAGTAGAAAATTTATAAATAGAAGTGTTTCATAATAAAAGGAATTAGTTCAATGAATTAGTTTGTTAAATAATTTTTTGTCTCATAGAAAGATAAGTTAATAGTTAAGATAAATAAAAATAATTGGCGGACCACTCAAATAATCATTTATTATTTTTATTGTTATTATTGTTGTTATGTTGACACACTTGCGTTTATTATTTAAAGACAATAATTGGCCCGCAATTTTTTTTATTCGTCTAAACTATCAATCAATTTTTTCTGCTAAACAAAAATATATTTAACAAAATAATTCATTGTATGAATTTCTTTTATCAAAAAAGACTTCTATTTATAAATTCCCTACTATTCGTGCTTGTCTTCATTTTTTATTACACAACTTCAATTACCTTTAATATAAATAAAATATTAATAGTCATGTTTTTGGTGGAATTTTTTCGCACGCAGTGTTTTTGGTGGGATCTTTTCATGAAAAATATATATACAAAGAAGACAATTCTACAAAATGTCGAATTGACCTATGGTAAATTGTTATACTAAGCGGCAGGCAAAAATCAAAACGAAACATCGCGCTAAAACGTAGAAGCTTCAGTGTGGGAAGGCAAAACATCGCACTTTATTATAATTAATTTTTTTATGCTTCATTCACTCACATATTTCTATTCAAATTCAATCACTACGGCAGTTCGAGAATTAGCAATAAGTTCTCGCAAAAAAATGGAGAGATTCAGAAGAAGAAAAATTGAAGAGAACAAGATTGCAAATTCGTTCGAGTGTGAGGAACCAGTTTCATCACGAATTCATTGTTCAGAACATTAAGCTCGAAAGCTCTTCTATTCTCCGTACGTCTTGATCGTTTTCATTGTTTTGATGCCAAGTCTATGCGCTTTTAAAGCTCCGAGAAAGGAGAGCTTCAGGTCGTAAAATTTAACGTTTCTACTACACTTGGTACATAAGATATGGGAATTTTACACTGTGGTTGAAAATAGAGGAAATAGAAAGACATGGAGACCTAGAAACAAAAACTGGACGGGAATGACCATAATATACATAGAACATTGAAATATTCCAATCTCTAGTGCAGCACCTGCAGAATGTGAAAAGTATAGCTTAATGGAATTGAGAATATTGAATCTCCAAGAGAACCACAAACTGCGATCAACAAATAAGATTGAAATTAAAATAACAATTTTCTAGAATTGAAAGAAGGAGAATTAATAAGAATAATCTTCGAATTTATTCATTCATTTACCATACATGCCCCCACGTTTTCTCTTCTCATTCATATATTCTGCATTTTCTCTTGTCATCCTTTTCACTAAATAATGCTTCTTTTAATAATATTTTTATTTTATTTTATAATATTTAATAATGCTTCCTTTTTCTGAAAGCGCTTCTCTCCAAATTTCCACGCCTCCTTTCTCGCCCCTACCCCAATCTTTCTTAAATCTTCTTTTTCCTGTTCGCCATATCTGCTTCATTCCACCCACCGATTCCTTAATCCTTTGCCTAATATGCGCTCCATAAGCTCCACTATATAGCTCCAGTTTTTTCCTATACGAGTGATTTCCCAACCCTTAATTAAGCCCACCATTCCTTCCTCATTCTCCGCTGGCATATCTATATCATTCGCAAATGCCAGTGCATATATTTTTTCTTCTATCAGCCTTACTCCTTCCCATCCTTTTCTCTTCATCTCCTCTTCCAGATCTGAAATTTATATATTAAACAGCAGCGGGGTTGGAGAACACCCCTACCTCACGCCTTTCGCCAAAGTATCTCATATATGTTCACTCACCCTAACCTTACTTTTTGCCTCTCTTAAAATATCTGCTGCACTTTTCCTTAAACCTTCTCTTATCCCCTTTTTCTCCATGGCTTTATCTATCATTGCTGTCATGCCCCCTTTCCTTCTTTTGACCCTTTTGTTTATAATATAATCTAGCACATAAACATAATCTATCACTCACATACATATCCTTCCTAAGTCCTGTCTAATTCGAAGGAATCATCTTCTCTTCCTCTACTTCTTTCTTCACCCTCTCTGATACTATTGTCACATATATCTTACGTAGTGACGACATCAACGTAACCCCCTATAATTTTCAACCCCTTCCCCTTTTCTTTTTTTCAATATTCGTACCACCATCCCTTCTTTCCATATTTCTGTCTAACTCTCCCCTCTTCATACCCTGTTGCACATTATTCGCACCAACTCCTTCAATTCCTTTACCCCATATTTCCAAATTTTATTCGGGATTTGAACTGTACCTGCTGCCTATCCCTTGTTCAATGACTCTATCGCCCTCTCTATTTCGTCCTTTGTGATATCCTCTTCTTCGTCCTTTTCCTTTCCCACTTTTCCTCCTTTTATTATTTTCTTTTCCAATCCTCCTGAAAATTCCATGAGATATTTTTTTCATTCTAACATTTCAATTTCCAGATTAACTCTTTTACTTTGTTTCCTCTCTTCTTTACTAGTTCTTCCTCCGTGATAGCAGTTTCTCCATTCTCTTAGATCAATGTCACTTTTTTTCCTTACATTTCTCATCTCAGCTACCTCTATTTTTTTTCCTTAACTGACTTCTTCCTTAACTGTACCTCTTATATTTCTTTCACTTTTCCTATCACCATTTACATCTCCTTTTTACATTTCCCTCTCTCATTTTCATCATCTTTATCTTTTCCCTAAATTCTTCTCCTCCCTCTGCTGTCCAATTACCTTTTTCTACTCTTTTTTCTTCCTTATTTTCTCCTTCTGTTTTCCGCTCATCTGTCTTTCCCATCTCTACCGTCACTATTAGTGTGAGACGATCCGCACCTACACACTCCCATATTACTAGCCTCCTTCTGTTCTCCCTTAACTCATTGGTGATAATAACATAGTCTATTACGCCCCCCCCCCCCCCCCACATAAGTGTACTCTCCTTTCCCATCTGCCCTGTCTTTCCTCGCGAAGCCAGCTACATTCCAGTAGAATATCTTCCATTTTTCCTTCCTCTAATTTCTTATCACTTTTTCTTTCCAACTATCTCTTATTTTTCTCTTTTCCGTTCTTTCTCATCTATTCCTCCTTACTTTCACGTTTCACTAAGTCTTTCTTTCTTCGTTCCAAACTCACCATATACCTTTTATATGTGTACGGGAGACCGTATTTAATCCATGTTCCACTCCTTCGAATCTATTCCTTCCCCTCTAATTTTGGACAATTTTGGACAGAAATCACAATTTTTGTTTTGAAAATCCATTAAATTAGTTTGAATGTCACTCGATACTACGTGATATTATGCTTATTAATAACATTTATAATCTTAAAAATTTATATAATTTCAATTTACAATTATAGTTTTGAATGCGCAATTATGAAGCAGATCAATTTTCGAGACCTTCAAATTGAATTTTTTCGCCTCAAAAGCTTATGAATTTGAAAATATTTCGTTATAAATTTCTTAAATTTTGGAGGTAATTGGAATTGTACTTTTCCCAGTATTGTAGGCCACTACTTTAAAATTGTACAATTTCGAATGTTTCATTTTTAAATAGTGTATAATTCAGAAGTTAGTAATGTTGTATGATTTTCAATTAAGAACCTCAGCAATTCCACAATTTTGAATTAAAATCCTCCCGAATCGATAATAGTTTCAAACTTAAATATTAAAAATATCAGAACATTTCACTATTAAAGTTTTCAAAATTGAAAAACTTCATATTGAAAGCCTTGATTGTTGGCTTCAAATTTATTCAATAATTTTGTTTCAGTTTTGAGGTTCTTCAGTTCGAAATACAAATGTTCAGTTTTGAACGCTTTGAGTCAGAAACGATACAATTTCAACTTCTTTCTAATTAAATTGTACAATTTTCAAAATTTTTGTCTAAAATTTTTCAATCTTAAGAACTTCTGATTTAAAATTTTTCAATGTTAAACAATATCAATTTCAAGTTATTTAATTTTAGGCGCTTTTATTTAGAAATAATTCCTCTCCATTCCACTCGTGATATTATCTTTTTTTCAAAACCTTGCCTAATTTAAGTCGTTCGATTTGGAACGTTTTTAAATTCAAAATCGTTCAATGTGTATTCATTTAAATTCGAACGTTTCCGATTGAATATTATTGATTATTGATTATTGTTTTAGAATTTGTTTCAACTCTTGATATTTAAAATTTTTTTCAATAATGGTTTAATAAATTATTTATATCTTTAATATGAGAAAATGAAAACCCAGGAACCTGCACACGCGCCTCGCGCACGTGCATTTATCGCTAGTCATAAGTAAAATAAAGAATCTTTTGAAGTAGAGAGAAATTTTATATTTAAGAGTTGAAGATATTTCAAAATTAAATGCATATTTCAATTAGACACATATTACAAAAAAAGGAAAGAGTTCTATATGAGAGAATAATTAATCCATTAATTCTAGCTTGATTATGAATCTCGGGAAGATATATCACTTCTCAGGTTTAATTGCATTACCAATTAAAAATTTAATCAAATACCAAATTTATTTCTTGTGAAGAGAAAAAAAATCGCTGGAGGGATGATCGAGTAAACTTAATTCTTCATTTTTATTTTCAGGCTATTTCGTACTTTTGTCGCTTTAACTCTGTAGTTAGGCATAAAAAAAAATATCTGAACATTAAACAACTTCGGAAATACGGGAACCATTAAAATTTTAGAATAAGTATGAAAAATTGCTGTTTTTTTCAGTTTTTAAAATATTTTTTCACTTCTGAGTATGGTACTTCAAATTCGCCTGACCAAAAGTTGAATTGCATTGAAATCGCCGTAAAACTAGAAAAAAGAGTTATTTATCTCATATAGTTTAGGAAAATCAGCCTTCGGAAGTTATATTCATCTGAGATATTTGCGAAAAAAAAATTAGTTTTAGTTAGTTTACGTCCGTTTTACGTCCGAAGTTGCAGCATGTTAAAATATAGCCACTTTTATGAAAATTCGTTGAAAGTAATTTTTTTTTCATTTTCGCGCCTCTAAATTTGTGTTAAAAGTTTGTTCTTATGATAATAAAACTATATGAAATGACATTGAAATCTGTAAAACCTTAACAGCTCCTAAAATGTATCCATAAAAATGATTTTTCTTCTAAAAGTTGGTGCCATTGATTTTTATGAATATATTTCAGGAATTATTAAGGTTTTCCAGATTTATATATTATTGGATGTGCTTTTATTATTATAAGAACAACTCTAACATGAGATAAATAATTTTTTTTTTTTTTTTAGTTTGAGAGGGAGTTTGATGTACTATAATTTTTTGTGGGACGAATTTAAAGTACTATGCTCTGTAGTAAAGAAATATTTCAAAAACTTGTAAAAGCTGCAATTTTAACACTTTTCCCAAAATTTTAATGGGTTCCGGTTCTCCAAAAATGTTTAACGTCTAGATGCTTTTTTTGATGCTGAACTACAGAGTTTGAGCTACGAAAGCACTGCTTTGGAGTTATTTTCATGGAAATATACATAATAAACTGAAAATAAAAATGGAAAATTAAGTTTATTAGACAATCCCTTCAGCGATTTTTTCTTTCTGGTCTCCAAGTAATCATGAGGCATCATTGGAATGATCTCAGAAAAATTTCATATTCAGTCAAAAACTTCTTAACTATGGATACTGGATGCATTTTAATTGGACGTTGGATATCAAATGCTGCTCACAGACCAGGAAATCTATACTTGTTATATTTCCCATCCAGACAATATCAAACAGAAAGAATGTAATGAAAAGAGAGTACAATGACTATCTGGCTAACTCAAATTCGTTTCTATTGTTTAAAAGGCTAATAGTATGTGAATTTGTTTGAACAATCTTTGAAGTATGGTACCATAAATAACAGTATATAGTATATTTTTATATCAAAAATAATAGAAGGAAAATTTAGTTTTCATTCAAATTCAGATGCGGTTTTGTATACACTGGGTATTAGGGTGGTCCGAGAATCGAAAAGTGAGGAAAGTGGAATGAGCTTGTGTAAATTCTTGTTTGTTTTTGAAAATAAAAAATTCCTGAAAAAAATTAATCCAGTCGGATGAAATCTTGCGCTCCCTCATCGAGGCTAAAGGTTAAACTCTAAATATCTTCATTGCTTTCGTGGTCACAAAAAAATGTTTACGACAATATTAGCCTAATTTTTCAGAATGAATTTGATGGTGTTGTGTAATTTTATATAAAAAAAACGTGGATATATTTTCTTACATAATTCAAATTTCCTTCTGATAATAAGGACTTTTAGTATACGTTTACGTTAGTTACGTTTTTTAGTGTGTGTTTAGTGTGTATATATATTTTTGATGCTAATTCACTGGTGCCTTATAAATTATTCTTTTAATTATTTCTATTATTATTTTTGTTCGTACTCAAAGATAAATAGAAAAGTATTATATAAACATGACAACAATCTATATGGTACTAATGAATAATATCGAAAATATTTACAAGTCTAGGTACACTTAAAGTTTCAATCATAATAAGAAAAAGTAAATTATATAAAGAAAATATATCCAAAATTTTTTTTCTATAAGATTATACAACACCATCAAAATTATTAGGAAATTAGGCTAATATTTTTGTGAACATTTTTTTGTGACCACGAAAGCAACGAAGATATTTGAAGTTTAATCTTTGACCTCGATGAGGATGTGCGAAATTCCATCAAATTTAATTACGTCTTTTTAGGGATTTTCTTCTTTTTTTGAAAAGAAACAAGAGTTTCCTCAGGCTCCACTTTTCAGACTTGTCGATTCTTAGACCACCCTAGTGGGTATATATTTTTTCAGGCATCAAGTTAGGATAAAGTTTCTACATATATGAAAATTGAATATGGAACATTATAAGATTGAAAGTTTCGGCTTTATATGTCGAACATGTTTGACTGAATTTGATTTTTCTACTGAATTATTTATTATGCAGTACTAAAGTCAGGGCAAAAGTCAAAACAAATTAAAGATTTTTTTATTCAAAAATGTTTCATCCTTCAGAGTTTAATTAGAAAATGTTCATAGTTAAGTCTTATAGTTTAATTTCGTTTGATTAAAATTTTTCGAATAGATACTGTTATCAGTGCGATTGTTGTTTATGTAATGTTAACATATTCCGTTACGAAAAATATTGGCATTCATGGAAATATTAAAATTGCGAAAGTAAGAAGTTTTTCAAACATATTTTACTCACGATTATTAATCATTCCTTAAAAAATTCCACTCGTTACAAAAATTTTAAAAGATCTTTATATTTTAAAATTTGTTATTGTGGATTTGGAAATAGTTTATGTTTTTAATATCAGAAAACAGAAAGCAGGGACTCCTCTAGCTTTTTCTACCTCCTTCATCCATTCTTCTTCCAGTCCCAGTCCTATATCTTTTTTCCAATTCCTCATAGTTCATATTTCCTTCTCCTCTTATACCACGATCTCTAAAAAACTCCGTTCTTTTTCCATCCCATCGAATTAACTTCACGGTCCTCTTTCCCCTTTCTACGACCTCTTTGTAACACTTTCTCGCTAAATTTCCTCCCTTTCCCTCCCTTCGTTTTTCTTTAAAATTCCACGCTCTTCTTCCCGCCCCTAGCCCAATCATTTTTAAGTCTTCTTTTTCCTATTCCCCATATCTGTTTCATCACCCTCGCCGCGTTTGTAATCCTTTTTGTAATACACGCTCCATTAGCTCTTTTATATAGCCTTAGATTTTTTTCTATACAAGTAATTTTCTAACCCTGTAATTAAATCCGCTATTCCTTCTTCACTCTCCGCCAACATCTCTATATCTTCCGCATATGCCAGTGTATATATTTTTTCTTCTCTCAACTTAACTTCTTCCCATCCTTTTCTCTTCATCTCTTCTTCCAAATCTGAATATACGAGCAGCGGGCTTAGAAGACAACTCCGTCTTATACGTCTAGCCAACGAAAAATTATTTCTTATTTATACACCCACCCTAACATTACTTTTTCGCTCTGAAGATGTCTTCTACACTTTTCCTTGAACCTTTTCTCATCCCCTTTTTGTTTATAGCTTTATCCATCTCCTTCCTATCCAATGAGTCAAGCGGCGCCTTCAAATCCACAAACATTGCAGTCATCCTCCCTTTCTCTCTTTTGATCCTTCTATTTATAGTACAATTTAGCACATAAATATTATCTATCACCTTTTCTGAATCCTGTCTGATTCCAAGGAGCTATCTCCTGTTCCTCTACTTCTTTCCGTAACCAGCTGACGTTTTTTATTTACTTGACAGAATTCGCGGAAAACTAGTGAGGTATCAACTTCCAGTACTCAGGAGAGAGGCATCATTTGCCGAACAAAGAAAGCGTGAAAAGGGACAGGTCGTTCTTCATACTTACTCCAGCAATTGCAAGAAGAAGTCAAAGAACCTTTGTTGAGCTTCTACCAAGTCCTACTCTCGGTGCGGTGTTCCGGAATAAAAAATAGGGTAAACAAAAATTTCAGTGAGTGCAGATTACGAGGTATCGTTTGTCACAATTCTAGTACCTAAATTCCATGAAAATTGAAATCATCACTGATCTTTTCTTCAAAATATTTAACTAGAAAGAACCTCTTATATTTGTAGGTTACTAATTTTTTTGAAAACACAGGGTGATCTGTAAATAAATTAGTAGAAAGATTTTGGTTTTCGAAGTATATTTGGTACCAAAGTCGGAAAAAATATTGTTTTGAACAAGGAATATATAAAGGTAAACTTTGATTTGATTTTAACAAGTGCGTGAAAGAGAATGCTACAATTGCTTAAAATAAATGAGTTCGGTACTGTCTGTTGTTCATTAAAAAATTGATTTTATATTTTTTTTTAAACTCAAGAAATTCTCAATTAAGAGCCTCACCTAGCTGTTCCGACCACTATCCTAAACATTCATCATCTACTAAATTTCTGAAACACTCTTATGAATGTTCAATAACCATATGTTCTTCAAGTGTCATAGAAAGGATTACTGCCTTAAATAATTTCTTAAGATTTTGTAAAATTTTTGAAATTTCAAGAAAAGAGCAATTTCTTTTCATAGAAAAACACATTTCAACAATTTCGTCCATTTCCTTTAAGGCTGACACAAATGGCATATTTCCCAAAGGAGAGCAATTTTGAAGAACATCTTTATCTAATGAGCCATCAGAATTTATTAAAAGTTTTCGGCAGGCATTTTCCTCGAACAGTTACCCTTGATAATTCTTCGATGCTGAATTAAGTTTTTGTGGACACCTAAGTGCTTTAGTTTTCCCTAGAAGAGAAACAAAACCATCCCAAAAACCATGGTTTACAAACCCATGTAAAAGGTGTAACTCTGCTAGAACACATTGTCGAATTTATTATGTAGTTTGATTTTCCCTCTAGTAGTGGATAATTTGTAATACTGACATGGGTAGGGATCATACCGATGTCCATATTGTTTGATGAGTTTGCGAGAGTTAAGATCCACAGAAGAAACAGACGAATATAAAAAACAACACGATTTGAGAACTCTTGTTGATCTGAGAAACAAATCTTGGAAATTTTTTTTATGAAAACGAAAAGAGAAAATGCCAAAGACGGTGACAGTGTTACAAATTATCCACTATTTGAGGAAGATCAGACTACAAAAGTAATAATAAAATGTCTTCTACCAGACTTGCACCTTTTACAAGGGTTTATAAACCATGTTTTTTGGGATGGCATAGTTCCTCTCCTAGGGAGTTCTGGAGTGCTGAAGTGGCAACAAAAGCCTAATTTAGTATCGAAGAATAATCAATGGAAACTGTCCGAGGAAAATGCCTGCTGAAAACTTTCAAGAAATTCTGATGACTCATTAGGCAAAGATTTTCTTCAAAATTGCTCTTCTTTAGGAGTCATGCCATTTGTGTCAGCCTTAAAGGAAGTTAACAAAATTGTTGAAATGTGTTTTTTGATGAAACGGAGCTACTTTTTTGATGAAATTTCCAAAATAGACGTAATTTTAGGAAACTATTCAACGACCCCTTCTATAATACTTAAAATACATGTACTTATTAAACGTTTAAAAGACTGTCTTAGCAATTTAGAAGATGTTGAAGCTTTAGGATTGTGGCCTGATTAGCCAGGCAAGGCTCTTCATCGAGAATTTCTTAAGTTTTGAGAAAAGTATGAAATCAATCTTTTAATAAACAACAGACAGAACAAAACTAATTCATCTAAAGCAGCTGCAGCATTTTCTTCCACGCACTTGTCGAAATCAAATTAAGGTTTACCTTCATATATTCCTTGCTACAAACAATATTTTTTTCCGCTTTGGTACCAAATATCTTTCAAAAACAATATCTTCCTACTCATTTATTTACAGATTACGCTGTATATTCAAAAAAATTAGTAGCCCACAAATATAAGAGATTTTTTAAAATTAAATTTCTTCAAAAAAGAATCAGCTAAAATTTTAATTTTCGTGGTTTTTGGTTACTAGAATTGTGACAAAGAGTAACCCGTTACCCTTTCTCTTTGACATTCTCTTTGGCCCATTTTTCATTTAGGGTCACCACCTACTAGTTTAGTGGCTTACGTGATGCACGGCAAATTCGCAAAAATCATATTTTTTAGTTATCTCTGAACGGAAATATCTCTAGGAATAAGATCAGAAGATTCGCTTAAAATAACATCTATCAAATTCTACGAATTTTAGATAAAGAACTGAGAACGAGTGGTTTGGATCAATATCAGTAGGAAAGGACGATTTTCACCAGCTTTCTGATAAAATATGGAATAACTTGAATAAATTTGCAGCGATATTCAAATATTTATCTTGAAGCTAGGAGGAAATTTTCAGTAAAAGAAGATTATATTGGTCAAACGACGAAGAAAAAATTTTTGAAAGAAACTGGACAACTAAATACAAAAGATACGAAATAAAGGATTGTAGAAATATTTTTCGTTTTAGATGAGAAGAAAGATCACAGAATTTGAAAGAATTATTTAAAGGGTCGTCGATCTCACAATATCGAATATTGGAAGATATGATCTTACTTCCATCTTTGAAACAAAGATCAAGTATCAGTAGAAAAATCTGTTTCGGTTTAGCATCAGAAAAAAATGGGGATAACTTTAAAAAATTGAAGAATTTCAGTTTATTCGAACATACGAGAAAATATCCAGCCGAAAAATACGGTCTTGGTCAGACACAAAAAAGAAAATGATTGAAAGATGCTCAAATGCAAAAAAATGCGAAATACTAAGTATTTTAGGAACTATTTAAGGAACAATTTCAGATACAAAAAAAATGATCTGAGATCAAATATGGAAATTTTCGAATAATTATGCCAATATTATTCATCATTTGAATACAGAAAGATTATTTGAATAAAAGAAGTCTATTTTCGTCCGGCATACAGAAGAAAAATGTAAGTCTAATCTTGCAATGTATAGTGTTCAAAGATTAAATTTCAAAATAATATCTTTTAAATAAGAAGCATATATCAGTAGAAAAATTAATTTTGGTGATACGTTAGAAAGAATATTCAAATTTATGAATAATAAGTATCAAGTAAGTAGGGAAACTATATTTTTCTCACTCATGAATAGCAAAAGCAGTTTTTAGATTGAAAAAAGCAAAAAGTGCTTTGGATCAATACCAGTGGAAAAATCTATTTTGGTCAAACCTGCGATAAAATTTTGAAGAATTTTAACGATTTAAAATTATCTGAACATCGGATAAAATATCAAGTAAAGAAGTCAGACATGAAGAAGAAAATTGTTAAAAGATGCTATATACGAAGTATTAGTCAGGAATGGTAGGAAAGAGGGAAGGGAAAAGAACGAAGAAGAAGAGGGTACTACAGGGAACAAAAAGCGATGGCGATAGGGACCTTGAAAGAGGGAAAGCATCAGGTATGGATGAAATCTCGAATGAAGTTTGGGAATCTGGGGAAAGGAATGGGCCAGAATTATGGGATTATATTACATATATATATATATATATATATTGAGACGCGTGCTTTTTATAAAAAAGCCTGTGTATAGGCAATACTCTAAACCTAAAAGAAATTAACTCGAAACGTTGCCTTGCGTAAGGGAATTACACAAAACGCAA
>JAUMHM010067714.1:0-14224 GCA_032362435.1 Melikaiella ostensackeni
ATTGTTTTTTTTTGTTAAATAAACAAAATTATATACAGGTTATGACTTTTCATTTAGAACGGTTACGCGTTCGAACACTTATCTAAATTCGAAAATTCCGCTGGCTCCGAGACAGTGCGGTAGGAGCGAGCAAGTCTCATCGCTCCTGTCTTATGTACTGGTGCCATCCTATGTCTGTACTTCTTTGTCCCTAACGATTTCTAAATTATCGAGTCCTGAATCGTAAAGATACCTGAAAGTATAAGGATGATGCAAGACAGCAACAGGCAGATTGACAAAGCTAGGACAGCTATTCATCGAAAGCATGAAATTTTGAAACCTGATGAGGAACAAGCTATTGAGGAAACAGAGAAACCAAAATTCTCTGCATTGAAGGATCTGATGAACATTATTCAGAAGTTTGAACATGAAGTGGAACCGTATGTGAAGGAGCAAAAAGTAATGATAATGATAATGATGTTGATGTGGAAAGGAGGAGGATACCGTTGAAAGTGACTTTTTCTCTGAATATGAACTAGAACTAAAAACAGAAGCAAACATTTTAGATTACTTGGACGATCAAAATATACTTGTAGATCGATTGCGCTTACTTTTACAATTTCCAGCAGCTGTTTTAGAAGAAATGCACATGACATTATTTCAATTGGTAATGGAATGCGAGAGGTTGTCATTATTGAATGATATTTATATCAGCTGTTGTTAGAAACTTGATGAGCTAGTTCAATCTAATTGAATTAAAATTTGAAATATTTGATTCAACATTTCCTGTAGTTGAAATTTTGAATTTTTGTATTTTTTGAAATTATTTTTTTTTTTCTAGCTTTTACCTTTAATTAATGGCTTTAGAGTATTTTCAAATTTCACTGATAAAAATGAATAAGCTCATAAGGTCTGGAATTAACGCCTTGATTGGCAGAACTGTGAAATCTAGCATTTATAGATGCACATTTTTTCGATAGGCATTGTCCTCTGTGCATGCAATTTCATCCTGATGTAACCGTCTCGTTGATTTTCACCTATCACCTTAGAGGATGCTTTGGCTACAACCTTGATCATTCTTTCCACAAATTGAGTATGGGGAGGAAGTTTCCAAATCTGTGGTATTGATCTCAAACCATTTTTGACTACACTTATAAGGTCTTCTTCCGAGAGATTTCGAGTTAGAGGTGGTTTAGTCAAGCTGATTTTTTCCCAATTGATAATATTTGTATAGTCTGTTGCATCAAACAGCAATGTTTCCTAGCATCGTAAGCAGAAGGTTTTCAGGGTGGACAGAATAAGCACCTTGCTGGAGCATCGGATCAGCGACTAACTTTAAGTTTTCATCTAGGCACCAAGAAAGTTTTACCTCCTTCCGTAAATGATTAGTTCCTTGAGTACACGATGGATTGGTTTTGATCGTGAACCACATTGGCGCATACACCTTCATCACAAACTTTGCTAAGATCATTAAGTTTCTGAAAGATGTTCTGGTAAAATAAAAAGACGCGAAATTCAAGCAGCAAAAGCTACCATAAGTGGCATAGATCTTCAGGGCGTCTATCAGCCACGTCTGCTGGACATGTACCCGACATATCAGCTTTACATGACAGTATTAAATGTGCCTGATCCTTACTTGAAGATTTAGAGTCGATTTCTGGCAATCCAGTTTCAATTCAACGGAAGTTAATGATAGGAAAATGTTCAACATTTTTCATTTATTTACCAATAGGACCAGTAAAACTGTTTGAGCCAAAACTTGTACCGCTTAGACTGATAAAAAGAAGACGTAGTGGTAACTTGCTTATATGAAGCATGCATATAATTCATGGAACATATCGATCTGGTCGTTACTCGATTGAAGCAAGAACGCCAACATTGCATCCCGTGTTCTTAGCCGTACTGTCACAGCCGACAACTCATAAAATATCTGTCCTTATTCCAAATCGCTCAAAGTGTTCAAAAATTCCTGCAAAAAAGCGTATTTAGATTTCAGAATGAAAAGCGTTGTAATCAAATGTGTACCACCTGTGATGGATGCAGCAGAGCTCGAATCTGGATCAATGTGTCCAATGTATTTCACATCAGGTTCTTCTAACAAAACGACGTGCTCTTTCCTTATAGAGCTTCGATAAAATTTGTCATCTTTCTTATTTTGCACCAACGTGACATCTTTTCTTCCATCAAGGTATAGTGATCTTAAATTTTTCACTTCCTGACAATCACTAATTCGCAACCCTGTTTGGTTTCGCTTTAGAGCTCTTTGAACTTTGCATTTGTCGATAACTTTGGAATTGCGTTCTTTAGAAATAGTTTCCATCTTCTTCATTAAAGTACATATGACCTGAGATGCAGCTCGAACTGATATTCCCGTTTTTCGAACTGCTCCAGCCACTGTTTTTAACTTTACTCTCACTTGCGTTGTAGACTTAACCTTTCGAACAATACGTGGAACAGGAATGAAATCGTCATCATCACCGTCTTCGAGATCGTTGTCGACGTCTTCGATACCATTGTCATCGCCAGCAGTTCGTTTGTCCTGTTCTTCAAAAGAATTTTCTACTTGAATAGTGTTTTTGCAGTTTAAGTGATCTCCTGCATTTATCGTTGAGGAGGATAAAGACTGTTTTTAATTTGAAGCATTGAGAGTATAATTTCTTACGTACGGCTTATTTGGTTTTGCAACTAAATCTCGGGCAGCTTTATCATCAAAATCAACAATATACATAAGAGCGTAGCGTGAAACACAAATCTTAGAAAATGAAAGACCCTGGGGTCATATTTTTTTCCTTTTTATCTAACAAACAACTGGGTAAAATATGGTACCAATCAAAAAAGAATGTATAGCCAATTATGCCAAAATTGCGCGGAAAACCTGAAAAAAACATGTTTTTCTTGATTTATTTCCAAATTATTGGTTGTATTAGAAACGTGGTGAGAGAAAAGTTGTAGGTCTCTATAAAATACATCTTTTTTGTTTCACGCATTTGTTTCACTAAAACAACCCTTTTTGAGAAGCATAAGAGAAGCGTAACAAGATATAAAATTTTTTAAAATACATTTTTCAAAATAATTAAACATTTTTCATTTGAGATACTAATGAGAGCTATCAAATTTATTTGCAAAAGTCATCCCAAACTCATTGAATCCGAACTCGACCATTCTGAGCACATACGCAGCCGTTCGCTACTTTTTTTAAACTATCGAAGACCCACCGCGAGGAGGTAGCTGCATTTAGAGTCCCACCCAATACCCACACCATCCACCCAACCGCGTGAGTATGATATGTATTTACGTCGGTTTGAAAAGTGATTTCGTCCTGAAACTGGGCATAATTTGCCTGGACTTTAGCGTAGCTCTAATGAAGCCATCTCTCTGTACACGCGTGACTGTTTTACTTTCTTCAGTAATGATTTTGACGGTTCGTTCAACCGCTTGCGTATGACAGGGGAACTTGTTCAAAACGACTTGTTCAGAATGCCTTTTACGCGAAAATTTTGGATATCGAAAGTAGGTCCTACTACGTTTGCATCAGTCCCAGTTAGAGATTCTAATCTTGAGGTAGAAACACCTTCTGTATCAGAGGAATTCGGGGTAACATTTACTATGTATTGAGAACCGAGCTCTTGTACAAGAGCTATGTATTCCTCCTGGATACATACAATCTGGTGTATTCCGGCTCTTACTTTGGTTTTATCTTTTCGACCATCCTAATATATCACTTCAAGATTAATATTGTGAGGTTGTGAGCGCGTTAAATCTGGTCGCATTTGGTTTCTGCTTCGCCAAACTTTACTTCAATCAACTATCGGAGACATGTTATCTTTCTTTAGTAAGCTACGGTCTCGCAAAGCAGCCGTCACAATGGCAGCTACAGCAGTGTTCATAATAGCATACTGGTCTGCTTTTGAGGGTTTAAACTGGTGATTTTTATTCTGTACAAAAATATTGTTTTTCTCGACCCTTTTTTCATTTTTCTCGAAAAATGTTGGTTCAATAAAAAAATGTCTATAGCAAAAAAGATGTATTTTATAGAGATCTATAACTTTTCTTGGAACACTTTTTCAATAGAACCAATAATTTTGAGGTGAATCAAGAATGACATGTTTTTTTTTCAAGTTTTCTGGGCAATTTTGGCATAATCGGATAGAATTTTTTTTTGATCGAAACGAAATTTTACACAGAAGCTTGTTACATAAAAAGAAGAAGAATAGGACCCCAGGGTCTTTCGTTTTCTGAGATTCGTATTCTACGCTACGCCCTAGTCTATACTCTACCTGTATACCGTTAAAATAAGTTAGAATTGTTTATACGATTTAGTTGCTTTTCCTTGTAAAATATACTGAACTGGCTTGTTGTCCATATAAGTACTTGGAAGTTTAGCAGATGTAACCCGATTATTAGTCAAAAACAAGGTTCTTTCTTCTGCGTGTGGAAGACACAGTTATTTAAAAAAAAACATCAAAATCCGTTAAGAATTGACCAGTTGATCGATTTTTGGCCTAAAAGTTTATTTTTTCCCCACTATGTGCCACTTAAGGTGTAGCGTAAAATAGAAATTTTTGTAATTGAAAAGAATAGTAGGAAAGCTAGATTTTTTTTGTTTAAATGAGCATGCATTTTTAATCTGCCTTATTAGTAAAAACCTTTCAAAAATATAAAACGACTTTTTCGACCGCTAATGAGCCAGAATAATCAGCTTATTAATATTCAGAATTTAATATTTTTATTTGATTATCTAATGAAAATTATTAACTTATTATTTAAAATTTCCTAAAGTATTTTGTATTAATTCGTATCTATTCAAGAAAACTTCCTAGGGCTATTTAGCCCTTTAAAGAACAGGTGGTACATATTAGAGATGCAGTAATGTGACAGCGATCGATTTAGGAATTTAAATTAGAGAAAAAATGAGGTGACCGGAAATAGCGGAAAAAAGGAATAAATTATAATGCACATAATTAGATGCGGAGTATTATAAGTAATGTAAAAAAATATATGTATGCACATATATACTCAATATCTTTCCATATCTTATATGTTACCAGTAAGTGATTTTAAGAGTCAAGTTTGAAGTTTTAGGTAAGTAACAAAAAACAAGTTTTCTGAAGTGTCATCGTGAAGGTGCATTTCCCCCATTAACCGTACCTACGTTTAAATTTAGTACTAAGCTCGTCAGTAATTTTATCATACATCAAACAACCATAATCAAAAAATGGGAAGATTAGGCTTTTAACTAGGAGGATACGAGTTGGAGTATATAGTGATTCTTTATTCCTGTTAAGCTGTTGGAGGACTCAAAATATTTTTCTTGAAATATGCGAAACATGTTCATTCCAACAGAGAATGCGATTAAGAAAAAAGCCCAGATCTTTTACAGATTCCACAAAGGGGATGCTACGTCCGTCAATCAGGAGAAGAGGTAGGCTTGCAATTGTTTTCGGCGACGGAGAGAAAGAAGGTCCTATAATAATAGCCATTGCTTTAGTAGGCTTAAGAGTGAGACCACAAGTCAAAGCCCACTGCACCCCCAAATCGATAGCCTCCTGTACATTTTAAAGTAAGTTCTCAAGGTGCGTAAAATGACTCCGTGGTTTTTATCTGGCAAATTGCGTCTACATGGAAGATTTTTTTATGTAATATTCTCACCATATACTCTAAACAACATTTTCTGGAAAAAGCTCTCTGGATAGTAAATTGTTTGTGGCTTTAGAGTATGTGTTAAAAATATTACATCAAACAATTTCTTCCCTGAAATGTAATTTACCAAGTAAAAACCGACGAATCGTTTGAAGCACCTTTAAGAGTAGCAATAGGTCCAGAGATCTAAAGCTTAAAATCGTCAATATATTTATGATACTTGCAATGTCGAAGTTCGCTACTAAGGTTAAAGATATAAATATTAAATAGAGTGGGGGAAAATGTGGATCCTTGAGGGCACCACTCTTGACCTCACCGCAAGCAGAGTGCTCACCATTGCTATTTTGCACTCTTTCAGAACGATTGTTAAGGTACGACTCAAACCATTTAACTACCATATTAGAGAGGTTAAGCGATTTGAGCCTCGTTAAAAGTAGATTATGGTCAACAGTATCAAACGCCTTGGAAAATTAAAAAAGGACAACAACCGTTAACTCCCTTCCATCAATTGCCAGTTTAATGTCAGAAGTTACTCCAAGTTAGATAGATACGTTATAGATATGCAGGAGAATAGAACCAATAACTGGTAAGGTAAGACGAATCATATTAAGTGAAATACCATCTGAACCTTGAGCATTTGATTTGAACTCATGTAATTGTTTAATTAAAGTTTCTCGCGAAATTTCGGAGAAGAGGAATTCAGTATCATCAAAGGTGGTGGAAATAGAGTTCGGGGAAGGAAGAGTGTTTACCGAGAATGTGAGCTTAGTGTTAAAGGCAGTTGAAAGGTCTGCAGGGGAGAAATTGTTATCCGGAGCTGCGTGTTTAGGGGGAATAAATCCCAGCCGTCTCAAGAGAAGCCAGATATATTCTTTTTTGTTCCTGTTTTTAATAGAATATTAATTGGCATGATTAAATGAATCCCTGATTTTAGTAAGTACTAGATTTCTTAATTTACGAAATTCGACTTGAATGATACTATTTTTAGTTCTTTTGGCCAATCTTCATTCATTATCTCTCTCCTTCATCAAGTCTTCGGTGTAAGAAGAGATCCAGAGAGATGATTTCTTTTTTGCATGTGGGGTATGGAGAGGCACGAATTTATCAGGCGCAGAAGATAAAAAGGTAGTTACGCAAATTACCTCCCTATCGATATCCTTTTCTGTGAAGATGCTATTCCAATCATAGGTAGAGAAGTGCTCCCAAAATTCAATTTCATTTATATTGGACAGATTACGTATAGATATAGGAGTTATACTAGAGGAGGGATTTAAAGAGAACTGGTTATGAATGCTGATAAGGTCATGATTAGTGAGGAACGAGATTGAGTGTTGGGTGTACTAGAATGATCTGTGTGGTGGGTGGTATTATGGGGAACTATAGATAATCCTGCGGAGGAAACTACTGATTTTAAATAATGTGTTAAGTTGTTGGTGGCATTGATATTTGTGTTTAGGTCCCCAGTAAGGACAATGTTATTTCACTTTGGTATAAGGTCAAAAATTTCAGCCTCTTGTTCCCTCCCATAAGAGGCATTGGGAAGTTTGTAAATTACAACCATCAACACACTGTCTTGAGGCAAAGATACATTGATAAAAAAGTACTCTGAAGTGGGGTAATTGGCCAACATGCAATAGACTAATATACAGAAGATAATATTGCGTATTAAGAAGGAACAAAATCGAGTATACCTATTATGAGAATTGCAATAGGTGAAATACACAAATCTCAGAAATAACATAAATAAATTAAAATACTCTCTATGCAAATAAACAAAATTAATGGTAGGTACAGATTAAAAATCAGAGACACACATTTACTTAGGTAGGAGTAGCACTTTAAAAAAGTAGTGCTAACGTTCGTCTAAGAAAGGTAAATACATATTGGACTTAAACCATGGTTGCTATCCCAGTAAAAAAAACTAATTGCGACGAATTGCGGTGAATTAACATTTTTTAATTCGCCCGAATCTTTCTTTCTGATTCGTTGAAACGAATTAAGCCCGCGCGAATTGAATGCGTGTCGATTCACCTCAATTCGTGGCCAAGGTCATTTCGACAAAATTAATAAAAAGTGCATGTCTGAAGACTCAAACCAGCGATCCCAAGTGTATGAGTCAAGAGAGCGACCACTGAGCTATGGAACTCTTTGTTAGATATTTACAACGAATCCTTTATGGCTAGCGCGTTGGTTATACCTTACGAATCCGATTCAATAGACCAGTCATTAACTGCATTCGCGCTGATGACTTTAGGCGAATTGGAGTTTGTCTTCCAACCAGGCGAATTAAACTGAATTGGCCTGCACTGAAATTAATTTGATCTGATGAATACACACGAATTAGTTCCCCTAAAATTTTTCCACTGAATTCGGGCGAATAGGATATTTGAAGATTATATTAATTTTCACGAATTTATACGAATTCACAACCTGCTGCAATTCATGATTGTCGTAAAGCGAGATTCACGAGGGCTCCTAGCGTATTCTTCTCAATTCGCCCCAAATAGTTTCTTTTTACTGGGATTGTAATCCCTCAACAGATTGTAAATGTAAAAGGTGTATTCTCGGCGATTCATCCTCCTTACGACAGAAAATTCTTCCGCCAGAAGTCTAAAGATATTTGATTTTTTTGTCTCTTTGGAGACCGAGAGCAATAGCATAAATTTTCCTGTTGAGTGGAGTTGAAGCCTCGCGAAATAAATAAAACGCTTCTCGTTCCCAGCCCATCCTAAGTTTGAAGTAGAGAAATCTTTTTTCACCTTACGTCTCTCGATCAGTTTATCACGTAGATCTTGTCTGCTGAATTTAGCTACAATGATCGAGGGAGTGGAGAAGTTAATCAGTAAAGGTGCTTTTATGATACGATAGATGTTGACAACGTCATCCTTGTGAAGAGGAACGTCAAGAGCCCTGGCAATCGAATCCACAGTGGCTATGAGGCCCTCATTGGGCTTCATAGGGAGAGCACATATTTTAAGCATGGTACGCAAAACCGCTTGCTCGGTGACATTTTTCGCGTGCTCCAATCCAACCACCTTAACCGTAAGGTCTTTTGCTTCCTTTTTAAAAAGATCAATGTCCACCTCTTGCACTTCAGAGCTGGTTCCTAAAGAATCAATACGCTTAGTATTATTGGCGAGGTGCGACTTCATTCCCAAAAGGGTGCATTTTAACTTTTCGTTGAATTGCCGTTGTCAGGTTTCAAATTCACTGAATCTTGTCAAAATCTCACGTGAATGAGAAAACGCTTCTCTTTGGCCCTCAGAAACTGCTTAGCATGAAAGTTCAGCGAGACTAAAAGGTAGGGCTGGTAGAGTGACCGGACTGGGAGTAAAGGGTACGGAATTTGCACTACCGACGTCCTGGCAGTCATCAATTTCAAGTGATACTTCAATGTCAAGTTGATTTTGAGGCTAAAGTAAGTAAAAAATGAAATTTTCACCATATTTCTTTCATGTTAGACACATTTAGGCAAAAAGACACTATAATAAGTATATTCCTCAGGGTATTCGCTGAAAATTTATTAAGCTTTTGGCTGCTGAAATTTGCTGATGTAGTTGCTATGTACTTTATTAAGAATAAATATCTTCCTAAGATATAAAGCTTTAGTTATGAGGAATTTCAATTTAGATCGTTCCTTTACGTTCTAATTCGCCAATTTCCTGCTAGGTCCTACCTATGGTCAAACCAAAAATGTTATTTCGAATTTTGCCCGTCTAACAGACAGATGGTCCCGACCAGTCGGAAAGGTTTTGCGGATCTAATTCGAAATTTGTTAGTCTGATTTGTAGCAGATCCAACCGATAATTTTCGTGTTCTTATTTGTCACTGACCTGCACGAATATTTCGCGGTTGGATCTGCTAGCACAAACTTCTCAACCCGCATTCAATTTTAAGTTCTTTTTTTTCAATAATTAATAAATATAACATTTTATATCATTTTTTTGAAACGTATGCCATAGATATTGTAGGTTACTTCGTTAAAAATAGTTTGAGGGTTTATACTTGAGATATTCTAAATTAAAATTTCATTTCTAAAAGTCAGGGGCGGGCATTTTTTGGGCTCTACGGGGGCACAAAATTTAAGTTTTGTTAAATTTTAATTTGTTTTTCAACATAAGTGAAGGATGGAACTAAAAAAAAAACGCTTCACCGTCCACCGTGCCCTGTTGTCAATTGCAGAAGGAGTTTTTCATTTATTTTTATACTTAAACTTTTTTTGTACATGATTTTTTAAATAATTTTATTAGCCATAATTTGATGAACAATACTATCCCAAAAATTAACTCAACTGATAATAACAGATGAAAGACTGATACCTCTTTTAATTACCGTGTTCCACATTCTTAACATTAGCATAATGAATACATGAATCTTTTGTAGTTTTCCAAACACAACACTATACTTATATGCATTCAGTATATACGGATTATCCCGTTAGAATTCGGGTTCAGAAGT
The DNA here is from genome assembly GCA_032362435.1 of Melikaiella ostensackeni. NCBI lineage: Eukaryota > Metazoa > Arthropoda > Insecta > Hymenoptera > Cynipidae > Melikaiella > Melikaiella ostensackeni. Next base: position 10,078 of record JAUMHM010067714.1, read on the forward strand.
TCCCTCCACTAAAGGACTTATAGAACCATATAGAGTAAAAGTCTACATGGGTCTATATGAATCTACCTGGAATTAACAAAAGCCACTAAGCTAAGTTCTATGGGTTTCTGATGGTATTTTTACTTTGTTCTGGGGAATGCCTCATTGGCCCTTATAGACCCCCGGTTCTATATAGATCAATACGGAATTACTATCAGCCGCTGCTAATTTCTATAAGTTTCTGGTGGTATTTTCACTTTGTTTTGGGGTTTGCCTTATTGACCCTCATAGACTCCCGGGTCTAAATGGATCTATATGGAATTAACAACAGCCGCCGAGCTAATTTCTATGGGTTTCTAGTGGTATTTTCACTTCGTTTTGGGAAATGCCTAATTGGCCCTGATAGACCACCGAGTCTATGTAGATCTATATGGAATTACCAACATTTTGTGAAGAGATAATTTTGCGCCGTATTAAAATTCCCACTGACTAAACATTTCTACCTTTCTTATTGTTTACGCTCATGAAGCATTTTATAAAATGAAGAACGTACTTAAAAAAAATAACAATAAACAAATTTGTGTAAAATTAATGAAATGCTACTATTTTATTAATCCTAGAGTTATTACATTGAAGGGTGGTACGGCAAAAGAGACTAAGCCCCATTTGATCGAAAATTAGATTATTAGGTAAACAATTCTAAACAATTTAAATACAAATCCTTCCTGAAAGGTTTTTTCATAAATCGTTTTTTTGTTCAAATGGACCCCCGAAAAAATGTCTTGACTGTACCAAGACTCTCCTGAAAATAGGCCAAGTGTGGCATGGTCCCCTTTGCCGTGCCACCCTGCGATTAATAAGAAAGTTTATCTACGCTATCATTTTCAATACTCTAAATTGAAGAATGAATCACTAAATTTGTATATGTTCAAGATTATATCATTTCAAGCAATTTTAAGTTGGAAACATTAAAAATTGAACGATTAATTTTTTTTTACTCAACACTTTTCAAATTAGTAATTAAATTATTAATAATCGGTGGGAAAATTGTATTGACCCTTACGAATTAAATTATTTTTATTTCAAGTCGCTTCAAATTAATAATTGTTTAATTGTCATTTATTCATCAAAATTCAACACTTTCACTTACAAATTAAGAAATTTAATAATGGAATTTAGATTCAAATTGTTTAGTTTTAAATATTTGATTTATAATTGCTCATTTTAAATGAATAGTCAAATATCGCTAAATATTACGAAGTTGTTCTTGTGTTTAATTAATAAACTGTACCGGTCTTTGAAAGTCGTAAAATTCTTTGACATTTGTCTACTTATTTGATCAATTTTCAATCAGTGATTTATGTATAGCAATGTGAAAATATGTCAGGAGTTTGTAAAATTGAATGCATCGTGTATTTTGATATTAAAAAAGAGTAGTAAAGTTCTAAAGTTTGAGTTATCGCTGTCTTAACCTCCAATTAAAATAACTTCATGAGTCAATTTTAAAGTATTGCGTGTTTTAGAAGTGTAAATGTAAAACTGTAAAAACGTTGTAATCTTGAATAATATTTTAACCTTAAACATTTTTACGGAATGTGGAAATTACATATGCGTTTATGACTTACAGGACCATCCATACAAGTGCATGCACTTGTATTTTGGAGATGTTTACGAACTTATTCTTACACTATCGATTTACTTGTGCTAAATCAGATTTATGTATCATTAGACAGGTATTAAAAATACATAAATCTGATCTAGTAGAAATAAATAAATATAATAACACCAAATGCACTCGCATTTTATCCGCATACATGCGACTTGCACGACGTGCGACCCATCTTTCCGGCATATGCTGACACATCTGTGTCATCCCCTGCGCACACGGCGTGCGACAAAATCGGCATGTGTGCGACGCATGTGCATCGCGCGAAATCTGAAAAATCCTGTTCAGAACATCCATATAATAACCAGTAGAAGTTCTGTTTGGGTATCCATATAAATTTAATATTTGTAACATCTGAATAGATCCATATAGGTGTAGGGACATAGCGCGACATCTGAAAATCCTATTCGGAAAATCCATATAGAAACCAGAAGAAGTTCTGTTTAGAATTCCATATAGATCGCATATTCGTTACATTCATATAGATCCATATACTGGTGGGGACTTAGCGCAATGTCTGAAAAATTCTGTTCGGATCATCCATATAGAAACCAGTAGAAAGTCTGCCTGGAATCCTATTCCGTTTTTTCAATTTCTATGCCAATTAGCTTACTTCAATATGCAAACACCCGAAACTTCATTACCATACTGTGCTTCAACCTTAATCTTCACATCGATAAAATTATTTCCTCCGTTCTTTTGAACAATATTTATAGAAAAGCTTACTGTATCATATTTCTGACGCTTAAAGAAGCATAAGTATAAAATGTGCTCATTTTTTGATTCAAAAAAATATTATTATGAATGTTTCAAAGTCTGTCCCTCGCTTCTCGTTATTTTTTATCTTCATTAACATACGAACCTTTTTTGAATAAAAAATCATAGTTTAAATTGGATTTTGAAGAGCGAAATATTTAGCACATAGTTTACTATAAGATTCTATAAAATTAAATTTATAATGTTGACTGCCTTTTTTGGAATTCAATATTGAAACTGAAAAATACATTCTGACAAAACGAAATTCATTACCAAGCGTATGTCAAAAAACCGATTGCGGATGAGAAAAAAATGATAAAAACCATTATATTACCTTCACGGCTAAGTTCCTATTCATAATCAGGCGACTTTCTATAATTGCAATGTGTTTATTTTTTTTTTAATGTTAAAAAATGATTCATTTAACCTTTGCTGTCTTTTCATTCCTGTCCGACAGCGTATATACACATTTATGCGCATGTGCATTGATTTGACAATCACCCATAAACAACATTTTAGTTTCTAAGAAAGAAGTTGGAACAACGTTTTGGGAAGAAAAGTTCGGTCTCCTTCACTGAAAAAATTTTGGGCAAGCTGCTCTACCACGCGATACAGTTGCAACACCAAACACGCGGAGCGCTGCCCGCCCATCAGTTTGGTGTGAATTTTCTCTCAAGTTGGTCGAGCAGCTTTACCACGTGAGCACGCTACTCTCTCTTTGTGGGACCACTGCTCTCCCACGTGGGATCGTTGTGCGCCCAACATCGAGTAGCAGCTGCACCAAACTTTCAGTGGCGCTGTTCTACTATCGCTAGTGCGGCAGCTAACCCAAAAATTTTCATTGTTATTATTCCTTCGTGACACAGCCTATCAGGTGCTCGTCGCGGCACCAAATTCACAGTAGCGGGTGTGAAGTTAATAAAAATGAAATTCTTGAGAGAAAAAGCGAAGAAAGATATCATTAAGTGAATTCATTAGGCAATGTTTTTGAGAAAATGGCTCCGAGAACCAGAGGTAAGTCCAAGTATCCCTTGATCAGGGATCCTTTTGAACTTAATAAAACAAAGTCGCCTTACAGAGGAAGGTGTGGTCAATGCGTACTTATGGCATCGAGTTTCTTTGCTTTCGGGAAAAAAAGGCAGAGAGCTTCTTCCTTCTGAAATAATACAACTTATATTGAATGATATTTAAAACATTTGAACTAGGTTCATCTCTGTTGTTTCAGAACAAAGAACTGTCTTTCGTGTGAAGAAAGTTAATGATTTTAATAAGTCCTGGATGAAGTCTTACAGGAGGAGTGAAGACGGAGACTCCTATGAAGAAAAACTGCGAGTAACAAAGATAAGATTGATGAAACTCTCTCTGACATCGCAACTTGTAAATGCAATGATTACACAGCTCCACAAAAAAAAGTTTTCAGCCTCAGAAACCAGAATAGGCTTACCCTACGTTTTTGAGGTACCTGAATCCGAATCCGGAGCAGATTTGGCTCCATCACGTCACATTTCGTCCCTAACTTCAAAAAACATGGAAAATCGCCGACTCCAGGTGAAACATGATTTCCGTCTATGGAAAGTAGTCATATTCTATGTTTTCGAGGCCGCTGAATACTAACCCGGAGTCATTGTCGATCTATGATGTCACACTTTGTCACTAACCTCAAAAGAAGAACGTGGCAAATTGGTAATTTTATGTAAAACATGCATTTTTTCAATGCAAAGTGGTCATATCCTATGTTTTCGAGGT
>JAUMHM010067725.1:0-14224 GCA_032362435.1 Melikaiella ostensackeni
ATTAGATTCACTTAACAAAATAGGCTTAAGACGGGTCAGATTCACTCAACAAAATGGGCAACAATGTGACCCCTTTCCAGCTCTAAATACGGGTTTAGAGCTGGAAAGGGGTCTCATTGAAAAGTGATAAAAAAAAGCTTCCCCGTCATTTTTTTCGAAGTTTTTCAAAAATAGACCATTTTGGGGCCATTTTCAAAAATCCCCCCCCCCCACCATTTTTTGAAAAAGCCGCGATACGGAAGTATTACCCAAAATTCAACTACTTGGTTGAAAGTCGAACTACTTTGTTAAAAATTTATTTCATTCGTTGAAGAAGCATCTGTTTGTTTAAAAAATTAACTATTGTGTCTAAAATGCATTTCATTTTTGGTTCAAAATTAACTTTTTCAATCCAAGATTGAACTATTCCTCTTTTAGTTGAAAATTGATCTATTTTATTTAATAATTCACTGTCTGGTTGAAAAATTTGAAAAAAACCGAAAAGTTATTCTCTAATTAAAAATTCAACTATTTGCTTGAAAATTCATAATTTTTGGTTGAAAATGCAATTGTTTGGTGGAAAGTTTATTTGTTTTGGTTGGCGATTCAACCATTTTGTTCATTTCCTTTTGTTTTTTTTCAGTTCCACTGTTTTTGATTTCATATTAAACTCTCATTAGGTTGGAATATGAACTATTACATGTTTCGTTGAGAATTCATCTTTTTTGGTTAAAAAATAAACTCCTTTGTAAAAAAGACTTTTTTTGGTTAGATATCCATCATATTAGTTGGAAATTCATTCGTTTGGTTGTAAATGAACTTTTTTTTTAGAAAATCATATTTTTGGGTCGAGAATTGAACCGTTCTGTAAAAAATGCGTCTCTTTAGCTGCAAAATATAACATTTTGGTTGAAAATTAAAGTATTTGCTTGAAGATTAACTTTTTTGGAGAAAATTCATATTTTTGGTGGAAAATTACATTATTTCAATATCAAATTCAACCATTTGGTTAAAATTTGAACTATTTATTTGAAAATAAAGTATTCACTAGAGAATTACCTCTTTTTTGATGGTTTATGTATTTTGTTGAAAATTCTACTTTTTTGTTGAGAATTCAGATTTTCGGGCTTGAGATTCGAATGTTTTTTAAAAAATTCGTCTTTCTTGGTCAAAAATTCAACAATTTTTTCTGAAAATGCTACTGCTTTGAGTTAAATATTAATTTGTTTTGTTTGAAAATTCGACCACTCGGTTGAAAGTTCTTCTTTGTAGGTCGAAAATTTAACTACTCAGTTAAAAATTTGTCCTTTTGGATTAAAAATGCATCTTTCTTGGTTAATAATGAACTCTTTTGTTCAAAATTAAAGTTTTCGGTTTGAAAATTCAAGTGTCTTCTAAAAAATTGTTGGTATTGAAAAAAAATAAAAATCTTATTTCTTGGCCAATTATTAGTTGATTCACAATTTAATACAAATTAGTAGTTCTAAGTGGAGGTATTTTGTATCTTTCAAATGATTAGTAACTATATTCTTCTTACAGCCCGATTTCAAGTACCGGTAGTGAAGCTTAAGCCTGATGATCTTCTGGTCCGTGGCACTAATGAAATTGGAAAAGTCGTGAACGGCCAGATTTATGACATAAATTCACTTTTAGAAGGTAATTTAAAAACTAAAGTACAATTAAAACAAAGTTTAGTGAACTCTGCCTGAAATGTTGACAATTCTGTAGAGACAATTCAGTACTTCTGACTTAACGGTTTTTTAAAAAGCCTTAGCTAAATTGATGACTTTATTTTTCTCACACAATCAGGTTCTCCAACGAGAATCAATCCTGCAGAAGGTGATACGTTGAAGCGCAAAGGTGATTTTTTTGCAATATATATGAATAATAGGTGGTTCAGGCTTCCGCGGAAATAAAAAGCATCTTCTCGTCCAGCAGGTAACTTAAAAACTAAAATAGAATTTAATAGAAATATATTATCGAATTTCGCCTAAGGTCTCCTGTTTTTCGTTATTCAAGAAGCACTTTCGTATTTTTTCTTTCTATCCAATAGGCCTTAGTTTCCGAGATAACGAGGTTTGAATATTTGACCTTGAACACTTGGCTCAAGTCCAAGCTCCGGGCTGAACAGTGGCGAGTGGCGCGCTCATGCATGAATATTTAACCTCGATATACCGGAAACTAAAGCTCATTGAATCAAAAAAAAAAAAAAATTTTAATGCATTTTGTTATACTTTCACCCTCTAAAGCCATTGTCGTGGCCGTGTGAATTTGCAGGCAAATGCAGGAGCTTGTAAAAATAAATATGTCAAATAAATGGTATTTCTTGTATTGTCAACTTGGCTCATTTCGCAAGCCTTGAAAAATTTCTCCCCTTTATCTACAGAAAAATGCTATAATTAGAGAATTCATGAGGAAAATGTTGAAAATAAACAATCTACCAACTCAATAAGAATGATTGAAATAAAACAGTCCTTTCTTAATTCAGTCACAAAAAGAATAAAATTGAATGTCAAATTTTCTAAACTCAGAAGAATTGCAAATCAAACTTGTTGCCATTGAATAATTTTGCTTCATATTAAATGGATGATATGTAAAGTGATTAGAAAGATTTTTCACAAAAAATTTTGAAAATCATGGTACGCAATCTTATGCAATTCGTGCAATCCCATGCAATTCTTTGGAATCCAATAGAGTCCTTTACAATCCCTTGTAGGCCCATGCAATCTCGGTGCAAACCCATACGATCTTTTGTAATCCCATGTAATCCTTTACAATCCCTCACAATACTTGCAATACTTGCAATCTCTACATATACAACCTCGAGCAATCCTTCGCAATTCCATGCTATCCTTTGCATTCTCTTTGAGCCCCATGCAATCTCTTTACTCCCTTGGAATCCAATTCAATTCTTTATAATCCCTTGTAATTCCATACATTCTTAATGCATCCTCATGAAATTATCAGCCATCCTATGGAATTTTTTGAAATCCTTTGTAATTTCATGCAATCTCAATGAATTCTCGATGCAATCCTTTGCAATATCATGCTATCGCTTACAATCCTTCGGAATCCCATGCAATCCTTTACAATCACTTGGAATCCCATGTAATCCTTTACAATCCCTCACAATACTTTCAATACTTACAATCTCTACATTTACAACCTCAAGCAATCTTTCGTAATTCCATGCTATCCTTTGCTTTCTCTTTAAGTCCCATGCAATCTCTTTAATCCCTTGTAATCTAATTCAATTCTTTATAAAATCTTGTAATTCCATACATTCTCAATGCATCCTCATGAAATTATCAGCCATCCTATGGAATTTTTTTAAATCCTTTGTAATTTCATGTAATCTCAATGAATTCTCCATGCAATCCTTTGTAATATCATGCCATCGTTTACAATCCTTCGGAATCCCGTGCAATCCTTTACAATCACTTGGAATCCCATACAAACAATCCTATAAAATCCCTTGAAACCGCATGCAATCTCGACGCAGTTCAATGAAATCATTTCCAATTCTATGCATTCTTTTACAATCCCTTGGAACTACATACATTCTCGATGCAATCTTGATGCAATTTCATGTAACCCTTCGAAAACCCATGCTTCCATTTACCATTCATTAGAATCCTATGCAATCTTGATGTAGTCACATGAGATCGTTTGCACTCCCATGCAATCTTTTGTAATCCCTTGCAGCCCCATGCAATCTCAATACAATCCCATGCAGGCCTTTGCAAACACATGCAATCATTCATGATTTTAAGACAAATTTTTGATTACTGCATAATATTAAAACAAATCAGGGAAACTTTAAATCATTTTTAAAGATGTTTAGGAAAGTTAGATGCTTTACAAAGATTTGAAATTTTAGTTGAAGATTCATTATTTTAGTTGAAGATTCACTTCTTTGCTTAAGATTTTAACTTTTTTTCTGGAAATTTGTTTGTTTAGCAGAAAATTAATTTTTTCAACTGAAAATTTAACTATTCTATCTAAAAAAAATTTTTTCAGTTGACTAGTCAACAAATTTGGTTGAAAAATGATGTATTTTGTTGACAATTCGTCATTCATTGCTTGAAAATCAATCTTCTTTAGTTTAGAAAATTGATGTATTATATTGAAAATTAGTCTTTTTGATGGAAAATGAAATTGTTTGTTTTAAAATAATTTAGTTTTCGTTGATAATTTAACTATATTGTTAAAAATTCGCCTCTTTTCGTTGAATTCAACCTTTTATGATTTGAAATTAAAATCTTTTCTGGTTGAAATATCAAGTGTAACATTTTTTGTTAAAGATTCATCTTTTGGTTTGAAATTTAACTATTTTTTTTGAAAATTCGTTTTATTTGGGTAAATATCAATGCTTCAACTGAAGAACACGACCCCACACAAAATGTATGGAAAAGGCCTTTGGGTCAAAGTTTGGTCAAGTTCGGTTTTCTGATGCTTCCAGTGATGCTTCTCAAAAGTTCAAACTTGGACAATTTGGGTAAAAATGTATGTATTTTGTTGAAAATTCCTCTTTTTGATATAAAATCAATGTTTCTGGTCAAAAATGCAAATTGTTGCCTGAAAATAATTAGGTGTTAGTGTAGGATTCATCAATTTTGTTGAAAAATCTTCTTTTAGTGAGAAAAATAATCTCCTTGGTTGAAAATTTAACTATTTGGTTGAAATTTATGTATTTTGTTGAAGATTCGTCGTTTTGATGGAAAATTAATCTTTTTAGACATAAATGTAACAGCTTGCTTGAAAATTATTTGGTGTTATTTGAGCATTCAACTATTTTCTTGAAAATTCATTTCTCATGGTAGAAATTGGGATTTTTTTATTAAAAATGAACTTTTGGGTGGAAGATAAATTTTTCTTGGTTAAGGATTTAACTATTTTGTTGAGAATTCGTGTCTTTCGGTTGAACTCAACTATTTGGTTGAAAATTCATGTATTTTCTTGAAAATTCCTAATCTTTAGTAGAAGATTAGTCTTCTTGGTTGAAACTTAATCTTGTTTAGTTGAAAATTGATATACTGAGTTGAAAAATTCGTCTTCTTTAGTAGAAGATTAAACTACTTAGTTGAAAATTCAACTATTAGGTTGAAAATTTATGTATTTTGTTGAAAATTCGTCTTTTTGGTAGAAAATTAATCTTTTTGGTAAAAAATGTAAAGACTTGGTTGAGAATCATTTCGTGTTATTTGAGGATTCAACTATTTTCTTGCAAATTCGTCTTTTTTGGTTGAATTTAACTTTTCATGATTTGGTTGAAAATTAATAATTCAGGTCAAAACTCTACCTCTTTGGTTGAATATTTAAGAATTTTGTTGAAAAATCGTCTCTGTTAGTTGAAAATCAACTACTCGTTTGCAAATTTACGTATTATTTCGAAAATTCATTTCCTTTGGTAGAAATTTTATCTTTTTTGGTTAAAAATGCAACGGTTGGGTCGAAAATTCATCTTTTTTAGTTGAGGATTCAACTATTTTGTTGAGAATTCGTGTTTTTTGATTGAACTGAACTATTTACTTGAAAATTCATGTATTTCGTTGAAAATTCGTAATTCTTAGTAGAAACTTGGTCTCCTTGGTTGAAATTTAATCTTGTTCAGCTGCAAATTTATACATTTTGTTGATAAATTCATCTTTTTTGGTAGAAGATGAATCTTCTTAGTTAAAATTCCAGTATTGTGTTGAAAAATCGTCTTTCACGGTAGAAAATTAATCTTCTTGGTTTAAAATTAATATTTTTGGTTTAAAAATATATCTGATTTGTAGAAAATTCGTCCTCTTGACTTCAAAGTTCAACATTTTAGAAGAAATTTTGTTGTTTTTTTTTGTTCGTGATCACATATCTAATATGAGATTATAAAAAATTGTGGTAAATCATTTTCTTATCTTTTTCGTTCAACTACTTCTACATCTTCTAAAAATACCAGACCAGAGTAGTATTTTTTTATAACTTTCCTAATATTTCGTTTCCAAGTTAATTTATTATCAATTATGGCTTCCAAATATTTGTGCTCCTCAGATCCCTTAATGATAAAATTTTGTATTTTTAAAGTGAGTGATGGCTTGTGTATATTAACTAATACAAAATTCTTATATACTGTCTTTATTTGATTATAAGCTAACTGGTTGTATTTAAACCAGTCAAAATATACTATACTAACAAGTACTAATTTACTTCTCGTTCATAGACATATTTTTCCTGTCACATAAATATAATTTTCGTGTTTCAAGAATTGTATTCTTTATTCTTACTTCAGAGAGTTTTTTGTACTGTATGCAATGACTGACTGCATTAAATGCCTTTTTCAAGTCAATAAATACTGCTGCAGAGATTTCTTTGTTATCTATTTTATTTGTGATGTCTTCAATAAGATGCAAGATGGGCTCCGCGACCGTTGATACCCTGACAAAAGCGCTACCGAAAATACGTTTCAGCGCAGTGTTTAGCAAAGCATAATCAAAATCCGCAGAACTTCTTGCATCGATTCGTGACTGTGGGCGAATCCTGGATCCACCACTATACACCCGAGATGAACAGCAGTCAAAGCAGTGGGTACTGCCTGGTGAAGTGTGTCAAATAAGGCGAAGACCATTTGTCAGCTAGGTAGGTGGTGGCCACAGTATTTTGCGAATCCCAAGGAATTATCCTCATTGGTTGTTTGAAGGAGGGTAAAAGTATAATAAGAGTGTACTATGCATCATCGTTAGACCACCTGAAAACCGAACAACAAAAAACAGCCACGATTGATGTTCATAGACGTATTGTTTCCTGTCACATAAATATGATTTTAGTGGTTCAAGAGCTGTATCCTTCATTCCTACTTTGCAGAATTTTTTGTACAGTATGCGTGACTGACTGCATCAAATCCTTTTTTTGAGTCAATAAATACTGCTCCAGCAATTTCTTTCTTATCTATTTTCTTTCTGATGTCTTTAATAAAGTCCGTCATAGCACGCTGTGTATTAGACCCTTTTTGGAAAGAATATTGCATTGTACTGATTCCCCTGTTCTTGTTAAGATAGTTCATTATTCTTATCTTAATTGCTTTTTCGTAAATTTTTGATAAGTTGCTTAACAATGAAATTGGCCTATAGTTACCCGCATTACTGGCGTCCACTTTGAAAACCTAGAAAGCGACGTTTGGATTAGTCACTTGTTTTTCACTGCTACTCCATTGAAACAAGTGACTAATCACTTTACTTATTTTCGGGATGTCGCGAAAGGTACCATTCTCAAGATCAATGTTTATGATCTTCAATAGGTTATTTTTCATAACAGGATTTTATATCAACAGTTCGCGAACAGTAATGCCATTGTCGAGTTCTACTTCGGACATCTCGTTACCCCCATTCTCTGTACTTTCCTGTAGTTTTTCACCGATTTTCTGATAACAGTTATTCATTTCATTAACAGTCTCCTCTGAGCTCACAACCTCTGTATCACTAACTCATGAATTTTTGATTTCATTGTTTTTTTAAATTCGTGGACTATTGTGCAAAATTGTGTTTATAGCTGTCCAGGATTTTCCTGCAGTTATTCTTTGCTTTCTCAACTATTGTCTTAGCTCCAGTTTTTGATATTTTGCCAACTTTGTCTGAAACTCTATTTTTAAGTTTTTAGATTTTTTAAAATAAATTTGTTTGACGGATTAAGTATTTATTTGAAGTACAATTTATCTCGTTTCTTTATACGTTTTTTCAAATGGTTGCAAAGAGTGATGTTGTTTTTTTCAAGCCTTTTTTTACTATTCACTGTAAACTTTCGTTCAGATTTCTGTATGAACTGAATAAGTTCACCTATTTCCCTTGCATCAGTATTTTCACGCTGTATTTTTGATGAGTCAAGAACTTTCTATTTTGTTGAGAATTCGTGTTTTTTGGTTGAATTAAGCTACATGGTTCAAAATTCATGTCTTTTGTTGGAAATTCGACTTTTTTGGTAGAAAATTAATCTTCCTGCTTGTTTGCGGTTGCGCTGCGTGTGAATCTGGTCTAGTCGACTCTAACATTTTCAAGAATAGTACATAAAGCGTTCTCATCTTATACCAATAGTAAAACCTTTTACGCAACGCTTTGTTGTCTCAACTCAGCTTCTACACCTAAACATAGTTAATTGTTTTTGTCAATAATGAGATAATGGCTGGTATATATACAAGTATAAAATGTGCCTCGTCTTATCAGTTACGTGTCAAGAAATTTGTTTGAAATCGGTTATCTATTTCTAGAAAAATGAAGATTTTTATATCCTTGCTCTCTTTGACTAGTATCTTGGCTTTTCTGTTTTTATCTCTATAACCATTTTCCAATCTTGTCTTCTCCCCGTTGAAAGCCATGCGGATTTAATCATTTTACCAAGCATCTCGAGCCTTTCTTCCTACAGTCGCACTACCGCACACTTCAGATGCACTCTTGGAGATGCACCAACTACATTTCTATTCTCCAATTCAGTCTTCCAGTCTTCTTCATGTTATCTGAAATATTTATTAAGCTTTTCACGATACAGCAATTGTACTTCTGGTTTCTGCAAAATCTCTATTCTAACTCGCGTCTGCTTCGGCTTATCATTAACCCTTCTTCTCCTCCACCCTTAACCTATACTCATTTTTGAAACTAGGAGGTAGTGATCCGTTTCGCACTCAGAGCCTTTCATAACTCTTGTATCCCTTACGAGCCCTCTCAGCCTCTCATCCACTACAACAAACTCTATCATACTGCTGCTTTTGCCTCTGCGTTCGCGTTGCACATCAACCCAGCTATTCATATTTCCGAGTGAAATTATTCTTTCGCCAGGATCGCAAGTCCCGAATATTTCATTTAACGAGTCCCAGAAGATATCTTTTACATCCCTCTTGTCACCGTCAACTGGAGCGTAGCACGCTATAATAATTAGTCTTGTGATTCCCACTTGCATTCTAACCCATAGCAATCTAGGCGATATACATTTATACTTTTTGACATGTTGTTTTGCTCTTTGATTCTTAATCAGACCGACCGATTCATCATCTACTCCTGACTAAAGTTCGAGTCCGTTCTCTATGATTCTTACTTCACCTCCCTTCTACTTTGTTTCTGGTACACAAAAAATACCTAGCTGCCTTACGCGCTTTGTGTTTGGCAATTCATTTTCTATAAGATAATTTACACCTCTAGCATTTCAATCACCCAATCTCCATACATCAACTGAAACTTTTCCAAAGAGACGACTTTCGTTAACAGAAGTGTCAATCCTATCCGAGGCTACATTATTATTTGTATTATTCATTGCTAGAAGTATGAACTCAACTACAACTTGATGCAAGAAATTTATTCCATAAGTATAAAATCATGTCTACATTCAGCAGCTAAATCGTCGTCAGGTGGAGAGTCCATTTACAACGTTAGTCCCATCAAACTTCGGTCATGCAAAGCAAAGTATGATCACCAAGCGAGAACCATGAGAGTTATGATCGGTTTGAGTTATACACTGAGGAGGGCACCAGTCTTCTGCAGTTTGGTCTCTTGAATAGAGAAAGACCAATTAATGCTACAATAATGTAACAATAAATCTCAACCGCGAATAAAATCTTGACAAGCTTAGAAATCTCTAGAAATTATTATTTTTGAAAATTCAATTTGTAAAAAAAATCCTACAAATTTCCAAAACCTTCCACAACTTTCCTATAAGCTTCCATAATTTGTCGAAAGTTTCCGTAAATTTCCATATATTTTCAAAAATTCCTGTTAATTTCCATAATTTTCAGAAAATTTTCGCAAATTGTCATGCATTTCCATAAATTACAGGAAGTTTCCATAAATTTCCAGTTATTTATAAAAAATCATTTATTTCCATTGCCTATCTTGAGTTTTGATTCGACACCGTAGCGCCGAAATTTTTCATAATTTCTTGCGTAAATTTGGGACACCTGTTCTCTTTTAAGTCTAGGACCTTATTGATTGGGACTCATAATAATTGATTTTGCTATAATGAATTTCTTATAATTTTTTCGCGATTCTGAAAAATCGTTATAGGAAAACCTTGTAAGAAAATCAATATTTTATTATTATCATATTATAAATAATAATAATAATAATAATAATAATAATAATATAATCAATGATAATTAATAATTAAATAATAATAAATATTATTATTATACTATATATATACTATATACTTGATACAGTAGAATTTTCAATAAAAAAAATGAACTTTCAACCAAAAATAGTTGGATTGTCAATCCAGAAGATTGAGTTTCCACTAAAAGAGAGGATTTTTCATGAAAATACATGAATTTTTCAACCCAACAGCTCAATTTTCAACCATGAATGGATTTTGAACCAAAAAGATGAATTTTATACCAAGATGGTTGGGTTTCTTTCAAAAAGGACGAATCTCCAACAAGATACATGAATTTTCAACCAAAAGGTTGCATTATCAACCCAAAAAGATGAATTTTGAACCGAAACTCAAGTAGTTAAATTGCTGGTTAAAGAAATTAACTTCCATTAAAGAAAAACGAATTCTCCGAAAACATAGGTAAATTTTCAATCAAAGAGATATATTTTCAACCAAAAAATTAATTTTTGACGAAGTAGTTCAATTTCTAACCCAGGAGTTGCATTTCCAAACAAGGAAAATGAAATTTTTACCAAAAAAGATCAATTTTGAAATCAAAAAGACGAATTTTCAACAAGAGCGTTGAATTTCTAAGTGAAAAAGATTTTCCAGACAAGAGAGAAAAAGTTCCAACCAATCTGTTGAATTTTCAATCCAAACGAACAAATATTTTAGAAAACAGTTGAAGTTTCAACCGAAAATAAGGACTTTCTAACATAATTGTTGAATTATCAATAGAATAGTTAAAATTGTAACCAAATATTAAAATTTTTGAACTAGAATGTTTCTTTAAATTCTCAACCAAAAATATAATAGAAAATTTTTCAATAAGATTGATGAATTTTCAACTGATTTTCAACTGATGATGAACCTTCTAGTAGAATAGTTAAATTTTCTGTTACAAAAATTAACATTTACCAGAAAAAATTGAATATTCAACTATGGAAATAACCTTTTCTTCTTTTTAAAAGTTTTTTTATGCTTCTGAAAGATTAACAACTTTCTAGGATCAAGAACAAATGTTTTAAAAAATTTTGAACTTCACGGTGGAAAAAAAATTTCAATTTTTCTGTTGGGCTATAAATTTCTGTGGCTCTGGAAACTATTTTTTAAAACTCAAAAAGTGTTTCTTTAGGTTTACGTAGTTCAAGAATTTTCGAACTTAGTGGTTTTTCGTTAATGTATGTTTAATGTTTCCATGTCATCATGCCTTACGACGAATTATTCATCTTTCTACAGTGTAAGAACCTAACTCAATCCTTCTCATTCGTTCATGATACCGTCAAAAGTCTGAAGTATTTTTACAACTCAACTTTGAAAGAAAGAGAGTGATGATACACAAGTAATTTGAAAAGAAAAATGAGATAGAGACCAGTACATATCTTGAGATATTTTAAGGGATATTCATCCGTTACACTTTCATCAAAATTCTTCAAAAGTGGTTTTTCTCCATTTCAAGAAAATGAGAACGCGTGTGGAGAATAGGGTGGATGAGGAATCCATTGAAATTCAGCCCGTATATTTTTGCTATCGCAATTGCGGAGGTGTGAGCCAGTGCGTTATCGTGATGAAACAGCATCTTTGGTGCATTGAACGTGACCGTCTTTTTGTAGCTTGGCTTTCAAATGGTCCAACAATGATGTATAGTAAACTCCTATTATAGTTTTACTATCTTCCAAGTAATCAATGAGGATATTTCCTTGGGAATCCCCAAATTACTATGGCGAAGACCTTCCCATCTAACAAAACGGTCTTCGCCTTCTTTGGCGCACTTTCACCAGGCCACTACCCACTGTTTTGACTGCTGCTTTGCCTAAGGTGTATAGTGGTGGATCTGGAATTCCGGTATTTGCTGGCTGTACTGGACCAGTACTGTACCAGTACTGCCTTGTAATGCCTGGTGGTACTGTCCGGCTGATGCTGGCGCAGTACTGCGTCTACATTATCCATGCATGTCTACGCAACTGCATAATGTCCAAATATCATATATAATTTCAAAAATATAATTTCGAAAATATAAATTTTAATTCAATTTGATTATTGATTTGATCAACCCGCATTGCTATACTCTTTTCATACTGTATTTTTAGTGATTCAAGAACTTTTTTTTTGGTGAAAATTCGTATTTTCTCATTGAATTAAACCATTTGGTTAAAAATTTATGTGTGTTGTCGAAAATTCGTCTTTTTTGGTTAGAAATTAACTTTCTTGCCCATTTGTGTGAATCTCGTCTATATGACAATAAAATTTTCAACGATAGTACATACAGTTTTCTTATTATGTACCAATAAAATAAATTGTTAAGCAACACTTGATTGTCTCAATTCAGTTTCACCAACTACATGTAGTTAATAGCTTTTGTCAATAATGATATAACGGCTAGTACGAGTATATATACAAGTACAAAGTGCGCCACGTTTTATCACTGATAGTTCTAGAAATTTATTTAAATTTAGTTATCTATCTCTAGAAAAATAAAGATTCTTATTTCTACTTTGCTCCTTATTTTCCCAATTTTTCTCAATTCTGTTTGTAAGTAGGTTGTATATTATAATAAAATATCAATCATACATTAAAATATCTTACATCCAAATATCAACTATCTTCGAAAATTCGCATGCCACTTGGGAAAAGTTGAAACATATGTTACCATCATTGTACATATTTTGCGAAAGTATTGGTTCTACGCGAAGAAATGTTCAATTCTGAAGTTTCGTGAATAAATGAGGAAATATTTAAAAGAATATTTCAAGAAATTTTGGATCCAATATGTCAGACAAATATGATAAAAAATTATTTACTTTTCATGAAACTTGGTATAAGCGGATTTTTGGGGACACTGTTTACTTATTCATTATATCTTAATTCTGAAGTTAATACTTCTCTCTTTGGAATCCATCTTTATACGTCTTATGCAATACACAGTAACTTGAACCATCTATGTTTTCACAATATGTTCAAATTTCATGTTGCATTTTTATTAAAACACTTTGCTTTAAATTTCTTTGAATTTTACATTTATTTCCTTGGTTCCTCATTAGTCCTAGCGTCTCTCTGTGTCCTACTACCTCCACTGCTTTTCTTGACACACATCCCTACTTCAGTGGAACCTTATTCGGAATACCTCTCAATTTTGTCTTTAGGCACACTTCAGGTAGTTTGTCATGTCCCATATTTAAAATCTATAACAAAATTTCTGGTTGCCCTATTTCTTGCCTCCATTTCTAAACTTCTTCTACCCGGTTCCATTCTCCAAATATAATTCAAGGTTTTCCTACCTATTCCTATAATCATTTTTATACATCTATCTTGAATTCTTTCCATTACTTCCTTTCCAGCTGTCTGTGCATTTGTTGATTTGGATAAAGCTTTCGATAAGGTGGATAGAACAGTGAAAGTGCGTTGACTGGCGTATGAAGATGACAAGATTCTTACTACAGAATCAGTCGATGAGAATGATCAGCAAACTCGATACAAGTATGAAGAGTATGAGCCTTAAAACTAATGTGAAAAAAACAAAAATTATCGTGTTCGAAAGTAGAAGGGAGAGAGCAGTATGCTACATTGCCTTAAGCGAAAAGATGATAGAACAAGCTGATGATTTCGTGTATCTTGGAAATTGATTTCCACTCGAACCGCGGTTTTAGTCCAGTGTCGGGGGTTGTCTTCAAATTGTTTTGGTCCCAAATCGAGAGGGTCCAAACGTAAACAATGAGGGCCGTGAGAACCATTTTCTAATATTACGCAATCTCCGAACGTGACTGGAATAATAAGGATAAATGTAGATGCAAATTCAATTCTGTGATTGCACCCACTATGCTATAGGATAGCGGTATATCTCAACAAAAACAGATATAACAAATTTTTCTTTAAAATCGAAATAAAATCTATTCTCTTATGAAAATTTTTATGTACTAAAAAAGAACACCCAAAAAGTTCACAATTCAAATATAGACTATTTGACTACCAGTCTTTCCGGCTCATTAGAGGCAGGTGCACAATAAATGTATACAACAGGAAAAGAGGGAGAGAAAAGAAAGAGTCAACCAAAACCATCTTCACACTCTTTCTTTTCTCCGTCCTTTTTATACTACTGGGGACCAAACATGTTCCGAACCCAATTTAGACTTAATCA
>JAUMHM010067746.1:0-14223 GCA_032362435.1 Melikaiella ostensackeni
TTGCGGCAAAAGCTAGCTTGCAGCGCTCAGCACAGAATCCAATCCTAACTGCGATGGAGTTATTCGAATGGGCTAAGAATCATTTAGAGGCAACAGTAATTCTTTTCAGTTCGAAAGAAGATCACATAGAGATGACCTTAAAACTAGAAATTAGATTCACTGAAGCAATTACAATTCCCGGCACCCTAAAATACCACGCACTCATTCCAAACGAAAACGGACAATTGCAACTGAAAAAAACTTCATTCGCAACAGAACATGGTCTGTTCTCGAAGACAGTCAAAAAGCCTCAAGTTCAGAGAAACAAACAATGCGCGAAAAAAGGCGAACTAAATAAATTGTGATGAATTTAGTGCAGCTTCGCTTGAGAATAGAAGACTCCTTGAGTTGAGACGAATCGTTAATCGTTAATCGTTCGAATTCATAGCTGATTTTCTATTATTTTTTTAATTTTCTAAGGTACACAAGATAATAATCTGGTGAGGATATCATTTTTTATATTTCAGGGAGGGAAATAATTTTGATTCTACCTATGGGGTTAAACTTGTATAAAGAAAGTCATGTTTCAAATAAAGACTATTCCAGACATGAATTTTTGAAAAACTACCATGGACCAATATTCTGGTAGATTTTACTATATTTTATAGAAATTACACATTGATTTATAGAAAATTCTTGTAAGTAATTCTACAATTATTTACCAAGATTTTTATGGCTTTGGGGTCAGAATGATGTTCCTAATGCTCGGTAATATCCGAGATTCATTCCAATGAAAATATTTTTGATTTTCATTAATTTTTAATTTCTGACTTTCTACGATTTTCTTATATCAAATCCAGCTTTTGGCTGCATGTATAGATAAGATTACGAAAATATACATACATTAATAATATTTATTTAAAATACGCATTAATATCGAAGGTATTAGCACTTTCTAAATACATCTGAATTTGACGTTTTTTGGGTATTATTTTAGAAGATTTACATATTAGCCTTCAAGTTAGGCTTCTTAGGCACAGCATTTTATAAGCTTTCGTGTTATGAAAAAAATGTCACTTTAATATTATACAAATTTTAAGACATCAGCATACATATAAAAAAGCATTATTCCTAAAAGTTATGTGACAAACAACATTTTCCTTTTATGGGCAAGATAGTAATTTCAAAATTTCGCGCTCTATTTCTAAGGCCTGTGGTTATGTTGTACACATTTTTCGTGATAAGCCTCCCTATCACTACTCTCACAACATATATTTATCAGAAATAACCTTAGCGGCCTATACTGAAGCTCATCGCAAGGACAGAGAGTGACGCATCAGATGATATTTACTTCGCGACTCACTGCGCATATACTTTTATGCGTGTATAGTAAAAGTGTAATCAGTTCTTCCATATTATGGCTAAACCAAAGAAAAAACTTTTCTGTCAGTGAGCGAAAAATTTCTAATTTTGCAACAAATTAAAAACGTCGAATCAAGAAATGCGATCTTAAATAAATAAAAAATTAGTGAATGAGTGAATCTAGTTTCAACCAAATTTAACGCGAAGAGTGAGTAAATACTCAGGACCGCATACCATATATAGTTTTTGAACCCAACACACGTCCAAAAGTATATGCCCAGAGAGTCGCGATATAAATATCTTCTGATACGGCGCTGACTGTCCGAGCGAAGACCTTAAGTATAGGGCTTCAAGGGACGCTCAGGGGGGGAAGACGGAAGTATTCAAGCGTGAACAACTGTGAGGCCGGCCACACATTGGTCGGACAAGTAATGCGAGATGAGTGAGTGTATTTAATAATTCACTATTTACGGGGATTTACTTACAAGCACTTTATCTTGAGAACAAATAAAGATATGAAGCCGTTTGATGGCTCTAAATGCGCAGTTTTGTGATGCGAGTGCAGTCTAACGATGAAATTTATGATAAAATCGCTCTTACGTAAGTAATATTATTTTGAATATTTCTGAACTTAATGAGTCTTAGCGCAGAGAAGGCGCAAGGATAACTAGTATAAAAAGTATCCTTTCGATGACAATAGTAACACCTGAAGGTGGTCGACTTTGTTGACCAGTTGTGAGTGAAGGAAGCAGGGCCGTCTCAACGTCTTGGAGATACAATTCACAGAGCGGGTTCTCAGCAAATCTAAGTCTATTAGCGAATCTTTTAGTAAGGTTAATTTTAAAAATTGTATGTTGAGTATTAGCATATTATTATGTTTATTAGCAGTCGTATCAATTCATTATTGAAGCTTATTTAGTACTTGTACAATATATTAGGTTTTGGAACAATTTTTTAAAGAAAGTGCTTAAAACATTGAATGAACATTACTTTTTTGATACCAAGTTCACGCAGAAAAAATCTGTGAGTGTTACAGAGGCCCTATGTTAAAATAGTGATAACATAGTTTTTTATGTAGAGTTCACAAAGTTTTCTGTAATCTTTACAGGAGTTTTAGGTACATAACAGATATACAGATCTCTGTTGACCTTAATTGCAAACTTGACCGTACCCTTAATGCCTGCAACCGTTTCACTTGCACCTTTTCCAAATTTTTATCGTATTTCCGAGTATAGGGAAAGAGCTGGATTCATGACAGTTGCTAAGAGAAGACAGTATCTTATGGGTAATCTGCTATACGTGATATTTAAAAATGAAAAATCTCTATATTTATTGGAATTATTCCTACGTAATGATATGAACCTTCCAGGTCGGTCTGGACTGCGCGATAGAGCTCGTATCCTAGGAATACCCACTTACAGAACATGCCTAATGCAAAAATCTTTTGTAATTAGAGGGATCCAGCTTTGGAATAAACCACCGAATAGTATTCGTAATGCATCTACAATATTTGCAATTAAAAGCATGTTATCTGGATTTCTAATATCTTTGGGTACACCTTCATTCAATATAACACTATAGTTCTAGCCCATATTTTGCCTTTTCTGACTACTCATATCTTAAAGTTAAATTTACCCGGAGTACCTTCTCAATACGGTTTATGTTTATATTTAAGTAACTTGTTGCATCACATACTTACATGAACTTACCTATTCAACTGCAACCTATTTATGTCGTCAAATGTACATTTTTATATTTGCCAGGGTTCTATAAGTATTTACTGTACACTTTACTCTATACTCTATGTATAACCGAACTGTTCGGTTTAGTTTGATTCCTTTGGAATCGAATCGGAGGGCCTATGACAAAGCCACCGGACGCGTCCTCAGGCTGCGGATAGAGGGTCCCTGTGCCAAGGGTTCCTGCTGAATACGCTTACAGAAGCTTATGAGCAGTCGTGGACAATTGTCCAGGGATGATCCCGAAGGAAAAACCCCTAAGTTAAGGGCGAACAACCATGACGAAAGCTGAATGGTACGGGTCAGGTGTTTTTTACGCTGTCTCTGGGATACCGGGCGACCTCCCAGAGTAACAGCCTTACCCTTGCATTCGGGGCACTGCAAGGGTGGACGAACCATTTCCCGAGCTTCTCTTGGGGACAACTATGACAACACTAAACCCAGTTATGAATGTGGTTCAGAATGATTGGACGCGCAGAGCACCCAACAATAGGTCGGCAAGCAGTGCCGATCGCTCTAGAATTCGGGGTGCTGCAAATAATTTGGATGGAAACACGATGACAAATTGGCGAGACGGTCGACGTCTTGAGTGGTCGGATCGACCCAGAGAATACTTGCTGGATTGCTACGATGACAGCATTATCGCTGCTCGCAGGGGTTATATGGTGCGCTTGCATACTCTGTGGTGTCAGAAACACCCAGAGCTTTCGCATGTTTTGCAACACAGGTTGCGAAACCGCGCCGACAACCTCTTGCAAACAGGATATATACGCGGAACGCTTCCCCAACCGCTGCGAGATCTAGCTGCAGATGAAGATGTGGAAGCGACATTAAAACCAACCGCGGAAATCAGGCATCTCCCGAGAGATGATGGAGATTTCAGGACGAGGAAAAACATCAATATCCAGATTTCTCCTATGCCCTAGCATCTGGTTGAAATGGATGAGGCCTTTCGTGAGGATCTCTCGTTGTAGTCCGACCTCTGGACTATCACTTGTTCAGTTTATGATGTGGCGAGAGTTTTGGTCGATTCAAATCGAAGGCTAAAGCCGACGATAGATCAAAAGACCAAAATGCGCTTGCATCAACTGAATAAGAAAATTGGCTGGGCTAGACAGAACGCGTTCCATCTTCAGTGTGTGATTGACTACATAATATCAGATAAGCTTTTTATGGTAAAGAGTTAAAGTTCGCTCACGAACTGAGGATCCACCTTTACATATTGAACAAGTCATAGTTACTGACTATCAAGCAGCACATTGTTGACAAAATACGGGTGTTATCTGACGACAGGAGGAAAATACATAAGAGGGAGGGATGGGTCATAGAGAATTAACAGTTTCTCGCTGACCTATTGTGTCTCTTCAGCGATCCCCCTGTTTTTTTAATAATCCGCCTGCTTGTCCAATCCAAGTAACTACAGGCCAATAACTTGTCTGAACACGCTGTATGAGATCTTTACAGCTACTCTAAACGACCGGATTGTTCGGATAATTGGACCGGTATGAAGAGAGATCTACGAACAACGTGGATCGAAAAGAAGTATAGAAGGCTGTCGAGAAAACCTGTTAATCGACAGAAGCGTCTGCAAAGACGTTGCAGCCTACAATCGCAATCTGTCAATGGCCTGGATCGATTACCAGAAAGCTTCCAATTAAACCAGCCGTAGACTTATCATCTGTCTGTTGAAGAGCTTGAAGGTTCATCCACACATAGTGCAATGCATAGAGAGATTGATGCCCCTTTGAAAAATCAGATTCACTATCGACTTGCTAGCGTTAGCGATGACCCTGAACTCGTGGACAGGAGCGCTTTCAGACACCTTTGCGCTGGAGAGACCTACCTATACCTAGGCATGCCAGAGAGCCGCATTCAGGATATAACATCAGTGAAGGAGGCTCTCCGAAGCAGATACAAGTGTCTCCCTCGACCGATTTGGTCTTCCAATCTATCGACGTTGAACAAGATATTTGTACCTAATGTGCTTGCCGTCCCAGTTCTACTCTATTCATTCGGGGTGGTTCCATGGACTAAGCACAAGCATACGGCCCTAGATATCGCTACACGTAAGATAATGCATAGGCAGAAGAACTTGCATATCAACTCGTCTGTTCCGCGCTTATACATTCCACGCCGTGAAGGCGGAAGCGGACTTCTAGATATCCAGTGTCTTTATGACCGAATTATCTTGGGTACAGCCCACATCGCAGCAAATGGAAGAGATTCTCTCCTGACAATGGCCAGGAACAACGAGGAGATTGACAAAGGTGCGTTCCTCTACAAAGCCGCAGAGCAGGCGGTCAAGACCCTTGCCCTGGATCTTAATATCAGAAGTGAGTAAAGTGCATTACTCTTTTCAGATGCCCCACTTCTGAAAGGCCGAGTAAAGAAAGCAGGTGTGAACAACTTCTTCGAACAGCTCCGCGATAAAAAAATGCACGGAAACTCTCACAGAAATTCAAAAGATCGGTCCCTTTTCATGGAGTTGACTTTCGCTTTCCTTAAGTCTTCTGGACTCAATTCAGACACAGGGGGTCTTATTTTCAGGTATCAGGAAGGTGTCATTTCCACCTTGTTATACCGTAGCCCTAGGAGTGCCTTATTACCATCCTTGTCGCTTTCATGGCGTTAACCTCGACCTTGCCCTGCCGAACGCTCCCAAAGAGATAGAGTTGTTTGTCAAGAACGAGTTGTGCAAAATTTATTGGAACATCGACTTCAAGCTGAAAGTTGTACACTGGAGGCCTGATATCGTACTCCTTGACAAAGATAAACGAACGATGTTCAAGATGGAATTCTCGGCTTCGGCCGACGCCAACATCACAGTCAAGGAGAAGTAAAAAGGACAGGGGTATCGAGACCTCATACGGGAGCTGCGGGGAGTGTAGGAAGAATATTCGGCTAAAATGATTGTCCTTGTCATCGGTGCTCTGGGTGGCGCGAAACCATCACTGGTTCGTAACCTCAAAGCTATACCCGTCTGCCAGACAAATGCCAAAGCATTTGCGAAATGGATGCAAAGAGCTGCCATTCTGTGGTTGTTCTGTGTCTTCAAAAATCACGAGGGTTTCGCCGGTCCTGCATCGTGATTCCACCGTACTATGTTTATATTTTTATTCTTTACCTAGAGATTTAAAGTTAATTTGGAAGTCATGTAATTGAAATATTTTAAAGTAATGTCATATATATTATTTTGCCTTTGAATTTCATCGAAAAGAATAAATTACCGTTCTTTACGGAAACAGTGCCTTATTTTTCATTTTTACCTATCCGCAACTTTCGGGAATTTTCAGTACTGATTATTCCAACGACGCATCTTTTCAGCAACGACAACTCTAGTGGACTCATCAGTGGGGTTTGCATCGTCTTTGAATTCTTTTTTTCACTTGCAATTATTCTGCTCCATTGTTTGTTTTTGAATATTCTGTGTGTGATTTATTCTTGTTTGCCTTTGCTCTCGATTGTCTTCCGATTTCACATGTGTGACGTATGACATTCTAATTGCTTAAAAGTTGGTGGTTTCAGTACCGCTTATTATCTTCATCAGGTCAGTCGGAGGTTTAATTACCTCTGGCGGTTATTTTTTCATTTTACGACATGTCGTAGGTTGGAATACCTTTAGCGGTGATTTACATGCTTTTATTTTAAGGTTTGAACGTTGTTTCCTTCCTACGAACCTTCGAGAAGTTTTCGAGTTCGCGCTTCCTTGTGTAACTCTCTTGCGCATGTAGCTTTCGGTTGTTTTAGTGGCGAGCTCTCTATTCGTTTCTTTTTTATTTTCTTCATGTTCATAGAAAATAACATTGGTTAACGTAGTATTTTTCTCTTGCATTACTCCGACATTTTATATGTAACCGAATAATTCCACTGATTTTCATTATTTTCTTATCATATGGCACGTAAACATTGGGGTAAACCGCGTAAGCGTCCCGGGAGGAATTTCCGGATCCGGGCTTAGCTCGATGTCAAGGTCGCACGTCAGATCGCAGAAGGAAGAGCGGCAGCTCACGCACCCGCAAAAGAAGCCAAAAACGTAGTTTCGCCCTACTCGGAACCAAATCCCGCGGATATTCTCCCTCTTTCTCCTCGTGAAAGTTATCTTATTCACAGACGATGACAACGACGATAACAATGGACAGACACCGAAGTAAAATCTATTTTTTTTTCTCAATAAGTGAGTCCGAAAACGTCGAGATTTGATGAAATCCGCGAAAGTCAATTTTCACATATAACCAATACCTTCTCTTTTTGATGAGAATTTGAGAAAGGATCATGGTAATGTATAGGGAGTACTGAAATTATCTAAAAATAGATGAATGATTAAGGATTCCTCCATAAGTTTTGATAAACATCAAATTAATGTAGGTGATACAAGATATTCCCAAACCAGGAGCCTATTTGGAATATTATTCAAAAAGGTGCCCTACGATACTTTCATCAGTGATGGTGATCAAGAAAGCTATGAAAGTTTTGTTCTTGCAACAAATGCGCATAGGATTCATTCCTCAGCTGATGGAAGAGTTTGTGAAAATAAGACTCCAAAGTACAAGAATTCTATAGAAAAATTCATAACAGTATCTTCTCCACGAGATACACTCATCTCATTCAACTGTGCCGCCCGTTTTCGTGCTGGCTTCTCGGTCATTCACGTTTGAATGCTTCTGTCTTGCTCCTGGGTGTTTCGTGACACCCAATACTAAAGGTCTAGGCTCGGACAGTCAGCGTCGCGTCAGAAGTTATTTATATACAGTTTACTGGTAGAAATGCCGGGTCCGTAAGGCACCCTGTAGATTTTCCGACAGCGCTTGACCCCAGGCGAGAGCGAAAGTTATCCAGATGAAGGAAAAATCGTTTTCGGAAAGTAGACCTTCCTGGGCATATGTACGCACTAACTCTATGATACAACCAACATGTCATTTTAAAAAACTCTTTCCATCTTGTCTTTCACAAGACAAAATGCAAAATTCTTGGACACAAAACTGAATTTCACTGCCGGGAATACATCAATGCACGGCCCGATCACGAACAATTTCCGAAAATCGATAAAACTGGCGTAAAAAAATGGATAAGCAAACGTACACATTGCGAACATTGTAAAACAAACTCTGGATGATTGACGCTGCTATAAAATATTTTACGGACCCATCATTGATGCACAATTCCAATGCTACTGGGACTTTAACAATAAATTATTCTTCCAAGATTATGAAGCGTGGCCCATCGGCATGGTACCAGAATCTTGACAAAACATTTCCTTTTTTTAGACTCTGAATTATCTTCCGAACCCATTCTCGATATCAAATTCGAATGCTGCTGGGATTCATAAAATAAATTGCATTCAATGATTATAAGAAGTGGCTCATTGGCCTGATGGCAGAACTTTGACAGAGCAGCTTCTTTTCTTAAAATACAAACTATTTTTTGGACCCATTCTTGATGCTAATTTTGAATGATAAAATATATTAACTTTCAAAGCAAACGTAAACTGACCAATTGGCTTGATGACAGAAGTTTGACAAGAGATTTTCGTTTTATAGACACAAAACAAGTTCTGAGACCAACCCCTAGTAGGATGGTCCAAAGAAAGACATTTTTGAATTTTTTAAATTTGACTGGAAAATATTGTGGGCTACATGAAAATAGAAGACCACTATTCTTCTATTTTGAAGAAATTGATTAATAGGACAACGCATGTCACTTTTCTATATTATGGAGTTTAACACGTGAAATGATACTACTTTTTTTATGTGAAATTCCGCAATAGAAGTTATGA
This sequence comes from Melikaiella ostensackeni, assembly GCA_032362435.1. Taxonomy (NCBI): domain Eukaryota; kingdom Metazoa; phylum Arthropoda; class Insecta; order Hymenoptera; family Cynipidae; genus Melikaiella; species Melikaiella ostensackeni. The sequence goes on from JAUMHM010067746.1 coordinate 8,854, forward strand.
TTGAATTTGTTTGAAATTTAACAGCATTTCCAATTTCCATCAATCGCAATATTCAAAACCTTATAACGGGCTTTCTGTATACTTTTTATCAACTGAACCTTTTAAAAAACATAAGTTGCATACCCAAGAACGTGTTTATAAAGGAGGAAATAAGGACATTCAATAATTCATGAGAGGAAAAGACTATTATTAACGTGAAAAATCATTAAAGTTTGAGTTTGGCGACCCCTTTGCTTCGGTTTTGAATTCAATAGAAGAGACACCAGTAAATCCGAAGGCTCTATCCTTCTCAAGTGCTTCAGTTGCTCCTTCTACTTATTCATGGCTCTTATGACCTGAGGCTTCTTCACACCATAAAGTGAGTCAAAAACAGAAGTGAAATAAATTCAAACAAAAAGTAAATGAAACTAAATATTAATTTCAGTTTTATTTATAAAACTGGATAATTATTCACAATTACATATGGCTGGAGAATTATGTAATCTTCTAGCGACTTTATAAGCAATTATTAATCAGTATCTGGTACATTGTGTCGATGAAAATTTACATTTAATAAGAGATTCTACAGATGCTCTTTATCGCAAGTTATTTGTCGATTTTATTTATAATTACATTGGATCACTTGCAGATTAAATTGATAATTCGCTCTTGAATTTCATGTTCCTGGATCAAAGCTTGAAAATTCAGAGGGAATATTCAATTTGGCGAATAATTCAATTGTGTTTATCGGGACAAGTTGATCGAGAATTAGGTTTTCAATCTTACTTTTGTTCTTTAGATCAAGTACCAAACGCTGCGACGGCACTGCAGCATCGGATCGCTCTTTAATGGTTATTGCCATTTTACGCTTGCATTCCAGCGAAATATGTCAATCGAAGAATGCAAAACCGATTAATTTCTCGCTGAAGTACCAAAGATGGCCTACCATTTTTTTCACCGCAACATTACATACTTTTTCTTCGAGAACAGAACAGTTGACGAGTTGCTGTACATAATGAAGATCACTGCGTGCAGCTGCATTCAGTCTTTGTGCTGTAAACCAAATTTTTTGGTAGGAAAGAACGATAAAGATTCGAGCTTTTCGAAGTCTATTGATTTCACCGATAGTTAGATGAAATTCTTCTCAAAGCAGGAAAATTTTTAACAAGGAGAGAGTTTTCCCCATCCACCTAGCATGATGTACTGCTCTTGGCAATTTGAATCTCATCTCATCGCGGGATCTGGCACCAATAAAAATCACTATCAATTTCAGCAGTTCCTTATAATCCCCTCGCGGTTGCGCTTCTGCTCCCTTCTATCAAGAAAAAATAATGTGACTTCAAATAAATATGTGTATTAGATTCTTCATCATTGGAGACATACATTTATTTATGAATTCAGAATTATTCTTCAATCTTCTGTTGAATCGAAATCACTGTTTAAAGATGAAAGAAAAGTCTAATCCCGAGCTGAGTTATTGTCGGAAAAGTTGGATTAAAAAAATTATCGCTCCTGAGATATTATCTTTCTGAATATGGGTGAATAAAGCTTCATTTAAAAAAGTTAGCTAATTCCAAGAAATTTTTTTTCTTCAAATTTGTATATAAAAAAAAGATATTTCTATACTACAACCACTATTCATAATCTTTAAATACTAATTCATTTTATACGTCTCAGCGGCATTCGAATTCAACATCGGGGATGGGTCAGACTGGGTCGACTCCCATGAGCGCGCTTGACAACTTATACTGACAGTAGCGCACCTACAAGGAAGTGGCTAACTAAAATGTAGTTATGTGTTGGTGCACATATGTGTATATATTATTTGAATGTATTATATGAATTGAAAATTACAGAAAATGAAATAATTAATGCAAAATTATACAAATTTAACATGAAAAATGTAACATTTAACATTTTCCGGGATAAATTTGTACAATTCCGCATTAATTCTTCAATTAATGGAGAAATGCAGAACGCATGAACTTGACGATGACATGCAGCTACATGTGCGACATAACCCTTTGCATAACCCCACAAGGCATAAAAATGGACACTGTTTATAATATTCGAATATGAATTTATTTCATAGTTCCCAGTAGCAATCCAAATTAGCTTCGGAGATTGGTCCAGGAAATAATGTGCAGTCTGAGAAAAGAACATGTTTTGTCAAAGTTCTGGCTCCATGCCAGTAAACCACTGTTTAAAATATTTAAATATTAAGTTTTTTCATAAGTCACAGTAGCATTCGATTTTAAAATCAGAATGGGTTCAGAAAATACCTTGGATTTCAAGAAAAGAAAATATTTTGTCAGAGTGCTGGCACGAGACCAATGAGCCTCTTTTATAACTTTGTAATACTCATTTATTCTTTAAATTCAAAATTGAGCATGAAGGATGGGTCCAGAAAATAGTATGGAGTCCAAGAAAAGAAAATGTTTTGTCAAATTTCTGGTTCCCGGCCAATAAACCACTGCTTATGATCTCTGAATAATAAATTATTTCAAAAGTCCGAATAGCATTCAAATTTAGCATCGGGGATGGATACGTGAAATAGTTTGGAGTCTAAGAAAAAAAAATATTTTGTCAGAGTTCTGGCACAAGGCCAATGGGCCACATTTTATAATTTTAGAATATTAATTCACTTTATAAGTCACAGTAGCATTAAAATTCAACAGTGGGGATGGGTCCAGAGAAGACTTTGGATTTTCAGAAAAGAAAATACTTTAACCAAAAGCTGGCACCAGGCCAGTGAGCCCCTTTTTTAATCATTCAATATTAATTTATTTTTAAAGCCCAAGTAGCATTCGAATTTAGCATCGGAAATGGGTTCGTAAAATAGTTTGGAGCCTATGAAAAGAAAATGTTTTGGCAAAATTCTCGTACAAGGCAAATGGACCACTGTTCATAATATTTGAATATTAATTCATATTATTATTCCCAGTAATATTTGAATTTACCATCGGATATGGTTCCAGACAAAAAAGCTTAGATCTGAAGAAAAGAAAATATTTCTTCAAAGTGCTGTCTCGATGCTAATAAGCTATTTTCCATCATTTTTCAATAATAATTTTTTTTATAGTCCGGGTAGCATTAGAATTTGGCATTATGGATGGGTCCAGAAAATAGCTTGAATTTTAATAAAATCAAATATTTTGTCAAAGTGCTGGCTCCAGGCCATTAAGTTACTTTTTTCATTTTTCAATAATTACTAATTTTATAAGTCCCCTTAGTATTCGAATTCAGCATCGGGGATGGAGCCGTTAAATAGATTGGAGTCTAGAAAAAAAATGCTATCAAAGTTCTGGCTCCTGGCAAATGTGTTACTGTTTATAATATTTCAATATCAATTTATTCAATAAATCCCAGTAGCTTTCTAATTTGGTATCGGGGATGGCTACAGAAAATAGCGAGGAGTCTAGGAAAAGAACATATTATGTTAAAGTTCTGGCTCCATACCAATAAGCCACTGATTATAATCTTTGAATATTTATTTATTTTATAATTCCCAGTAGCATTCGAACTCAACATCGGGAATTCATGCAAAAAATAGCTTGGACTTCAATGAAAGAAAATATTTTGTAAAAATGCTGGCTCTAGGCCAACAAGCCAGTTTTTGTCATTTTTAATACTTATTCATTTCATCAGTCCCCTTGACATCCGAATTGAGCATCGGGGATGGGTCCGTGAAACAGCTTGGAGTCTAGAAAAAAAAAGTTCTATCAAAGTTCTGGCTCCTGGTCAATGGATCACTGTTTTTAATATTTAAATGTCAATTAATTTCATAAGTCTCAATATCTTTCCAATTTAGCATCGGGGATGGTTCCAGGAAATAGTAAGGAATCTAGGAAAAGAACATTTTCTGTTGAAGTTCTGGCCCCAGGCCAATAAGCCACTGTTTATAATCCTTGAATACTAATTTATTTTATAAGTCCCAGTATCATTCGAATTCAGCATTGGTAATGGGGCCAGAAAATAGATTGAATTCTAAAAGAAGAAAATATTTTGCGGAAGTGCTGGCCACAGGCAAATAAGCCACTTTTATAATTTTTGAATATTTTTTTTCCAAGTTCTAGTAGCACTTAAATTTAGCATCGGAAATAAATCCGCGAAATAGTTTAAAGTCTAAAAAAAGAAAATGTTTTGTTGAAGTTATAACACATGGTCCATGGGCCACTGTTCATGATCTTTGATTATTAATCTATTTTATAGGTCCAGTAGCATTCGAATTTGGCATCGGGGATGGCTCCGTAACATACTTCAGAGTCTAAGAACAAAAAAAGGTTTTGTTGAAGTTCTAGAACAGGGCCCATGGGCGACTGTATATAATCTTTGAATACTAATTTATTTTGTATATATATATATATATATATATATATATATATATAATAAATGCATTCGCATGTTCATCAAACTTCTGGCTTCAGGCCATTGGCCTACTGTTTATAATCTTTGAATATGAACTTATTTTATAAATTCCAGTAGCATTTGCATTTAGCGCCTTGGATCGGTCCATATAATAGTCTGGAGAGTAAGAAGAAAAAATTTTGTCCATTAAAATGACACCGGCTCCCAGTCGAACCGCGGTAAGTCACGCCCATGGTCACACTTCACAACCGTGAGATGATTGGCCACGTGGTACGGTGGAATCACGATGAAGAGCGGGCGAAACCCTCGTGAGTCCTAAGGACACGGAGCGACCCAAGAATGATGGATCTTTGCATCCATCTCGCAAGTGCTTTGGCATTTTTGTGGCACGCGGGTATGGCTTTGAGGTTACGAACCAGTGATGGTTTCGCACCTCCGAGAGCAACGATGACAAGGACAATCATTTTAGCCGAATATTCTTTGTACATTCCTCGCAGCTCCCGTATAAGATTTCGATACCTCTTTTCTTTTTCCTTCTCCTTGACTGTGATGTTGGTGTCGGCTGAAGCCAAGAATTCGATAACGAGCATCGATCGTTTCTCTTTGTCAAGGAGTACGATGTCAGGCCTCGACTGTGCAACATTCAGCCTGAAGTCGAAATTCCAGTGAATTTTGCACAACTCGTTCTGCTCAGAATGTGCATGACACGCTCTGCACCTCGCAGGGAACTTCTTCACGTAAGATGCGGCGTATACCAAGGTGAAAATGACACCGTCCTGACACGCGAAAATAAAACCCTCTGTGCCTGAATTAAGTGCGGATGATTTAAGGAAAGCAAACGTTAACTCCATTGACAAGGACTGATCTTTTACATTTCTGTGAAAGTTTCCGTGCATTTCCTTGTCGTGGAGATGTTCGAGGAAGTTGTATACCTCTGCTTTCTTTGCTCGGGCTTTTAGAAGTGAGGCATCTAGATGGAGTAATGCACTTTCCTCACTTCTGATGTTAAGATCCAGACCAAGG
>JAUMHM010067785.1:0-14222 GCA_032362435.1 Melikaiella ostensackeni
GCAACCGCGCCCGCACAACAGGCAGTCCAGTGTCTTCCCTTGGGTTCCAGTATTGTAAAAAAATTTGAGGGTGGCGAACCTGCCGCTCCCCAAAAAGTGCGAAAAAAGTTTGGGAACCGCTGGTCTAGACTCCCTGCATTTCAAATCGATTTTGCTAATTTCGAATGGTTATAAATAACTAAAGAAATATTCTCCAAATTTTATTTTTACAAATAAAATCAGAGAAGTTTCTTTCCGTTATCTATTAACCTTATCCAATTCTTTCATTTAATTCAGAATCAGATAAACCACTTGAAAACATTCGAGTGCTGGCCCATAGGCTTGCAGCTTGAACCTTAAAGGTGGTTTCGACTGGCCGTTAGGCTTGTCTAATCTCCCTGAATTTCAGGTTAATTTAGTTCATTCTGAGTGGTTATAATAGCCGAACAATTATCTTTGATTTTATTTTTAAAATAAAACCAGATAATTCATTGTGGGTATTATTTAACCGGACCTGTATACTCAGCCTTAATCAATTTTCCTACTTACTTCAAGATTAAATGAACCACTTGAAAACACTCGGGTGCTGGCCCATAGGCTTGCCACCTGAATCTTAGGGGAGGTTTCGACTGGCCCTTAGGCTTGTCTAATCTCCCTGAATTTCAGGTTAATTTAGTTAATTCTGAGTGGTTATAATAGCCGAACAATTATCTTTGATTTTATTTAAAAAATGAAACCAGATAATTTATTGTGGGTATTATTTAACATTAGCTGTATACTCAGTAGTAAGGAGCACCATTTTTTTCAGCTTTTCGTTTCAATTTACATTTCATTAGGTACTGAATGATTACCACTAATTTTGAAAGCACTGACCTAGAGGAAAAACAGGTCGAATAATCCACTGCTAAGTACGAAATTTTGAAAAACAACAGTGAAATGACTAATTTCGCAGTATTTCAAAATCTCGAAAAACTGGCAAACAATGACAGGATTCAAAATCCCACCGCTGCCACCAACTGTTTGTTACATACCAACTTCATGCGCTAAAATTTGGAATAGGGTAGTGCGGGATTTTGCATGAGTTGGTAATCAGAATGTGGTATTCCTGGGGAATCCAGACAATCAATCGCGGAAAATCTCAATTGTTTTTATTTTTGTTGCGGGATCGTTAAACCTTGCCTCCTGAGAGGTGCCTTTGGAAATGGGTTTAAGGCAAGGGTGTCCATTGAGCCCCACACTTTTTGAAGTATTGATAGTGGATATGAAGGATGAATTCAGAAAGTGGCTAGAAGGAGGGATGAGAGTCTTAAAGGCAAGATTCTGGGCCCCGGAATATGCTGACGATATAGTAATACTGGCAAGGGAGGAAGGGGCACTAAAGTCAATGATGAAAAGGAGATATTTGGGCAAGAAAAAATTAATCGTAAATGCAGTTGAGGCAAAGATATTGGGATTCAGAAGAGGGGATGGGAGGAATAGAGAAGTGGGTTGGAAATAGAGAGACAATCCGATAGAAGAAGTTGAGGAGTTTATGTATTTAGATATATTTTCTATATAAAATTGTTGACAAAGTTCTACGACCGTCATGGACAGACCCCAAACGTGGTAGGCGGCTGCTACCTTCCAATTGATGCATGCAAATTGCAGGGATGTCCTGGTTTAATGGAGACCTTGCGATGATGACCGTATCTCGATGATTATGCAGATGTATGTAACAAAGCGTTACTTTGAATGGAGCTGGACTACTTCTGATGTTTGCGAGCAAGACTCAAAGAGCAAACTCTGGTACTGACTGAATGACTAGAAACTAGCATACGTAGCAGAGCTAAAGACGACGACGCGACGACTACATGACGACTTGACTCAGAACACTAAACAACTGAACACAGCACCTGTGCCGGCCTACAGGTTTTATATACCAGATTTCGCAGGCGAGGTAATGTTAGAAGTCACCCGTCAATTAGTCTTCCGTCAATTTACCCTGAATCGATAATTTATAGCACCATTCATTCTCAGTATCGAACTGACATTCTAAGAAAAGCAGCATCTTCCCTACTTAATTTCTGCACCCAATGCGTTAATGTTGCTCTGTCTCGCTTACAAAGCATGCACTTTCTTTCTTCCTCCTTATCCCAGTATTTACTCTACTCTTCTGTACTTCCGCATCTCAGACGCGCAATTAATTTTTGCGATCCTCATCCCTTCTTTTCTCCAAATATTTTGCTACTCCCTCTACTCTCATCCTCCTTATACTCCCTATATATCATATATATCCTATATCTCTTATGTATCCTATATATCCTATATATCCTCCTCATACTCCTTATATATTTGTATTTCCTATTATATCTCGCCTCCGTTATTTTACTTCCTATTCCTTGCTTCAAGACTTTTCTGTCTCTTTCTGTCAGCTCCTGCTCTACCTTTATACCCCTTTCGTGGGCTCTTCTGAATAATTCCCTTGACCATCCATTCCTATTTAAGTACCTTTCTCTTTTTTCCATCCCATTTCCTCCTATTTCCAATTCTCTCTCCTCAAACAAGCCTTAACTATCTATCCTTAACTATCTTGAATCGAATTTTTTGTTGTTGAAATTTTCAGCTTATGTTACATGTAAGTTATTTCCAATGAAAAACAAAGTAAAAAAGTCTCATAAGATTTTTTTGTAAAATTAACAACATTAAATTAATAACATGGTGTCCATTGTATTCCCAAACAGTCCGTTGGGTAGTTTTCACTTCTGCCAGACAGTGTTATAATCATAATGAACTGAGCTAAATTACCTAAAAAAAACTGAGGACTTTGCTTCTTTCTCACGAAAGTCTTCAATGTGATAGGAAACCGCGTGAACTTTGGGTGTTATAATACACAGTAATGCAGGTTTCATACTGGGGATCTAGATTCTTTCCAAAACATGCGTTAACAATTGCTTCAAAATCCTGAAATGCTTCCACATACTTTACACAGTTCAGACTGCACTTAGCACGGAGCCCATCGACCTTGCCCAGCAATTTTTCACAAGAATTTCCATTAAAAGCAGGGCTTCCATGTTTCAGATCGTGTTGAATATGGCACATCTTTGCCCACATTAATGCTTCGTTCTGAAATTCAATAAGCAGGTTGGCGTACAAAGTATCAACAATACCTAACATCAAGTGCAATTCAGGTGGAGGGATACTTTCTAAAATTGCTGTCTTAGCGTCTTCTGTAAAAGTTGGCTCGTGGACACAATTTTTGAAATTTTTCGCTTGATTTTTTGAGGCTCTTGCCTCGCACCAATCTCTACGATTCTGTGAAATATTTTTTCGCATTCTCAATACTCCTCGTTCATCTAGTTTACCCTTTTGTGCATCACATCATGTGCATGGGAAGAGACTGCTATGTGTCATAATTTTAGCCAATTTCAAATCAGTAGCTGCTATTCCATTAAAATCTTTCAAATTAACTGCAGACCACAATTGGGACACATTTTTATAATTTTCTTGAGTGCAGTGCGACAATCAAATCAAAAAAAAATTTTCACTCTAGAATCTTCAAACTTTTTTGCTGATATCTCTTCTTCGTATCTTTTAAGTTTAGGCTCAACCTTGTCAGTTTCTTCGTTTGATTACATAAAAACACAAAGCTTTGCAAAGTTTCTGCTTCCATCAGTGCCAAATTTCAATTGTACTCCGGCTACTTTCCGTTCTTCTTTGACTTGTTTCATTAAGCCAGATGAATCAATGCAATGAACTACTGATTCAGATGCAAGAGGAGATATGCTAGTTTTTACGTTAACGAATCTGACGTTCTCAATGTGAAAATACGGATGAACACTGTGACTTCAAACTAATAGTTTTTAAAAATTATCTTTAGCAATTTTCTTGTTCTTGGTGGCTACTCGAAATGCGAAAGCAATTCCTAGAGTTGTTTTTTGACTAAGATGAAAGTTTGTCTGTATCTTTGAAAAATCTTTTGCAGAAAGTTGTGGCTGCAATAATTTCATTCAAAATATTCTGGTGATTTCATGGATGTACTTGAAAAGATTGACCACCTTGATGCTGGAAAAGAGTTAGTAAAGCACCCTTTTCTTCCCCCACTTTACTTTTCAATAAAACTGATACTATTTGTTTTCTAACTATCTTGGGTGTTTTTTTAACCAATTCGATTGAATTCTGAAAACAACTTCCTGCAGTACATTGATGACATTTTCCTTTCTCAACAATGCTTAAGCCGGTCGTACAGTATTTCCCGTAAATCAATTTAGATGTTCCAGGATTTCCAGATAGTGTCAATTTACCTGGAATATCAATGTTTAAAACTGAAGTATGGAAATGTTCGCATATGCCATGAAAGGATTTTTCAATTACCTTCGAAATAATGTATAACACTTCTGAGATTCCACACATACTCATAGTCCTATTCGAAATATCAGCGTACACTTTTCTCTTGACTTGAAGATTTCATCTTTCACGGGACATCTAATCTCCAAGCAACTGTGCTGCGCCTCTAGCTCTATTCTGCCGTTCTGGTGAAGAAAGTTGCTGTCTGCAGTTTGCCGTAAGGTTTGTTTTCTCACAATCCTTAACTCGACAATAATCCTTACGATGAAATGTAGATAGAAACTCTCTTCACCAGGACGGCAGCGTTGCCCTCGCTTGCGAATTTTAAAATATGCAGAATCATGATAGTCAAAATATAGTGAATTCATTTACAAATACAGCTAATATCTGGGTTCAGCTGTCACAAAGATACAACGAGCAAGTGTATCCTATCATCAAAGCAAGGCTATATTCAAGAAGACCTCACATTACCACTTGTTAAATTGACATCTGGGACATTACAGGGGGTGAAATTCTCATCCCCCGGGCAAAATGGGTACTTTCAAATGGTCATAAGTTCCTTTCTGAAAATGCGAATTGAATTTTCTATGAGTGATTTTTGGAGGGTTTTCCATGCCCTTTTATTCTATGAAATCCATTGTTTTTAATTTTCTGATTTTTATAAGCAAATGACCATGTAAAATGTTTATTGAACATTTTCTACTCCTCAGGCTTTTTTGATTTTTTAAAAGTATTTTTAAAAGAAAGCTTGATTTTCTTCTGATGAAAATGTTGGTCGACATTATGGGACTGACAATAGTTATGCGGTTATGCGAAGATATCCAAGCGAAATCCTCCCTTGCGCGCTCGGGCAGGTCAGCCAGTCCAACCGATGCCCCGACCGACGCTGTTTCATTCAAATTCGATTCATTCAAAAACACTTTTCATTGGTACAGAAACTTTCCAAAAATTGAGTTCAGCGGTTTTCAATGCGTCGAAAATTTTTTCATGTAGTTATAAACAAGTTAGGGAACAAAAGTGTTTTTTAAGGAAGAGTTCACCAATTATGTAAAGTTTTTTCGACCCTTTATAGCCCTCGCCCCTCCGTAACGTTTTCTTCGAGGATTGGCTTTATACTTTCATCATAACCATAACATAAATCAGACTTGTGAAAGGCTCACATCACATAACAATACTTTGAACTATTTATATAAACAAATTATCACTACACAGAATTCGTCCTTTCTCTAAATCAAACTTGGTCTCGTGTATAGTCGGAAAACAAAAGACATCGACATACACAAACTTTGGTTTGTATCTCATATTGTATTAAGAAACAAAAGGCAATCACATAGACTGTCATTTGTTTCTTGGCCTCAAGCAAAACGTTGCACTGCATTACTCCAAATAATCAAGCTACTATATTGACAGTAGTTATTTATTACAAAGAAGGAAACGAAATGAAGCATTTCAGCATGACAATCATCTGGGATTGTTTAAGTCATGACACTGTAGTCGTATAGATATACATTTCAAAAGCGTATCACTGAAAATCTCAAAAAGAAATTCAGCGTTGTCAACAAAATTTATTATTTGACAGACGGAGCTGCGCAGCATTTTAAAAAGAAATATGCCTTCAGCAATCTATTAAATCTCAAAAAAGATTTTGGAATTTCCGCAGAAACACATTTCCAAGCAAATGTACATGAAAAGGTCCAGGTGACGAGATTGGTGGAAATTTGAAAAGGCTTGCGGCAAAAGCTAGCTTGCAGCTCTCGCCACAAAATCCAATCCTCAGTGCGATGGAGTTGTTCGAATGGGCTAAGAATCATTTGAAGGAATCAGTAATTATTTTCAATTCAAAAGAAGATCACATGGAGATGACCAAAAAACTAGAAACTAGATTTACTGGATCAATTACAATTGCCGGCACCCTAGAATACCACGCATTCATTCATCCGAGTGCCACATTTGCATTAAGTCACAACCGTATAAGAAATGGTTGGTAAATTAGTCTGCTGTCATTTTTTAATCAATTCAGCTTCTGAACCCTGGAAGTTGTTGGATTTTTTATCCAAGTAAATGTAAATTTCTTTAAATTAAAAAGTATTCAACAGAATACAAGAATAATTGACTAGATTCAAATTGATGTACGAGCAGGTTGGTTCATTTTATTTTTGTACCGATACTCGGAAAGCTCGAAATTTATAATCACTTACTCTGAAGATTTTGGAATAGAAGAAAAAAAGTATATTTTAACTGAAAATGAAAAATATAGACTGTTCTTTTATATATTATTCTAGATTCCTTCGTTCTTCTTTTTTAAACGAATAGGTTTCTTACAATTTATTATATTTCAATTATTTATTATGCAATTTATTATGCTTTAATATAAACAGAGTGCACTAAATCCCAAAATGTTACGGTGGATTCGGTGAGGATGGGCAATTGCAAATCATATTCAATTGCTTGTCCCCACAACCTACACAAAGATAGTATGCACTGCCGTGGCCGACGTGGATGCACCTCCCGTGCTAATACACTAACATGCCTGAGACCAGTGGGCTAATGCAACAGTGAGAGAGAGAGAGAGAGAGAGAGAGAGAGAGAGAGAGAGAGCAAATACACACAATAGAGCCGCAAGACAATGACCGCGCTATACCAAGTGTCAATGCTGATGAGCGATGGCGCGTGTCATTCTCGTTCCCCGCCTAACGACTCATGCCACTTCCTAGCCTTCATACCGTCCGGATACTTTCGAGACCCAATGCACCCGCAAATTGTTAATTATATATGCAAATTGTTAATAAACATTAAGACTTTATTCAGGTAACATCAATAACTTCAGTACAGACATCTTTTTGGTAAATTTAGAAAGGATTCATTATTGATCAGTGTCTCAGCAATCGATATCAATCGATACAACTACCACTAGTCGAAAGAATCGACACTGTTGATCAATCATGGGTAAAGGAATTCGCTTACTAACAATCATGAAAATACTCAGGACAAAGCTCAATGAATAAGTTGCCCAGAAACTTATAATTATTAGAACAAATTACTGGATAACTTCAGAGGGCAATATTGGGCACTGCAATTATTTTTGACAATGAATAATTAAACTTTTGGTCATTTTAATATTTCCGGTCCGGGTAATTGAGTTGTCTACCAATATCACAGACCAACAAATTAACTGACTAGAATGTTGTCTATCACTGGATTGGAAATAATTAATAAAGTTTCCAAACTTGTTATGAACGAAATCTGTGGTAAAAACATCCATAATTGAAAAAACTTAGAGAATTGATAAACATTGCTGAGATGCCAAATTTATATTGTATATTACTAACGTAGAATGTAACGACATAGAAACAGTGAACGGATGCACGTGCATCAAAAAATTGTCTAGCTGGCATTTTATCAGTGTCAGCATTTTGATCGTATAGACTTTAGTCTGTCATACCTTTTCCACAAGAGTCAGCAAAAAACCCTTTCATCCTATCTCCATACGAGGGGACGAGGATAAATCGGGCCCTGTCTCACCAGCATTAGTCGACCAGCTCTCTTACCTTGCTAGGTAAGAAGTCCGATTGTAAAAAGGAACACTCGCGATGTTTCCTCGCTCCGTCCGCTCTTCCTCGCACGTGTCGCACCGTGTATTGTCGGCCTGAAGGCTTAGTTCCAAAGAGGGATATCCGACAAAGGATGGTTTTTGGGAGGCTAACTACCCAAAACGCGTTGTTGTAGCAAACCGACATCGTAAATGTGGGCAATCCTTCTGCGTGGGGTAAACTCTACACAACCAGCCAAAAACCCTGCTCCGTGCAGACGTAACGATAAGGGAAATTTGAGTGAAGTTAAAGTTGTGATAAACGTCGGGGTGACAATCGCGACGCGTTATGCTGGGAGTGAGGGATTGAACGGGGAAATGTTGAAGTTTCGCACCCCAGTCCAAGGGTTAAATTACCCTGATGGTCACCATAAAAACGGGTACTAAATTTTTATATTTTTAAATACGCTGTCCTTTAATGTGTGCTCTCATCCTATTGGATCTCACGCAAAACCCCGCACTACCCTATTCCAAACTTTAGCGCATGAAGTTGGTATGTTACAAAATCATAGAAATATTGTATATCTGAAATCTTTTGAAATCTTTATGTAACGCAGACACGACGTACGCATTTTACGAGAGTCTTTCTAGTTCCGTATGTAGCCGCTTACACGACAGAGGGACGGACTGTATGATTATGAGCCTATAATATTCTTTCCCTACAACATGTTGTAAAATGTAAATGTTATCTATCGTGTTTCTACTCTCTCGAAAACCTGTCTGACTTTCCGGTCGTATCCATTTTGCCTCTACCTCTTTTTCTAACTTCTTCGGTAACACCATTGCATACATTTTGTATACGCCGAATTTGATAGAGTTATTCCTCTATTATCTAGGTATAAAAATTATTATGTTCTGAACATCGTACTTATTAAATCTATCTGCTGGGAATGTTAAATTATAGATTAACCATTAGGCTTCTCTGAAATCTTAAAGAAGCTTATAAAAAAAACCTTTCATACAATAGGAGGCTTACAAACTGCAACGAGGCTTACAAAGTTTGTAAGCCTCCTATTGTATAAGAAATTTCTCATCAACGTCTTCACAATTCCTAAGAAGCATTATGTTAATTTGAAATTTGACAGGATCAATGAATGAATCTAATAACTGCGATGTTCAAAACACAATAATTTGTATACCTTGACAGAGGCCCAAGATTAAAAATGAATTCACATTGATTCAGGCACGAGTAGTGTAAGCAAAATGGAGAAAGGAACAGAAGGAGCCTGGACGCATAATTCAACCAGAGAGCTTCACCAAGAAGTGACATCGAGAGAAGCAGCTCCAATGATAACAGAGAAGATTGAAGAAGGAGATCAGACATCAAATATATCTTACCAGAATTTAAAGGAAACACTAGCCCGATACGATATATAAACATACTTAAACAATACTGGGAGACGGTGACTTCGAGAGAGAATGAAGTCAACTACCTTCTGGACAGATCACTATCAGATCCAGCAGGAAACTGGTGGAAAATCATAAAAGACGACGTCAGAGACTTGCAGACTTTCCTACATAAGTTTATTTGCTGAAGCCAAGGAACTAAGGCTACTTTTATTAGACGGCGAGGCAAATTAGCTAGACATTTGAATGAGGAAAAAATTTGCTTTTATAGATAGAAAAATACAATATTTTGGACCAATAATTGAACTACTTGAAAACTTTGACAAAATCGGGCACGTAAATACTACAAAACCGGAGAATCGTGACTGAAGAACAAAAGGACATGAAAAATATAGGGGAAATAGAGGCGAGACCCTACCACAAACACAACAATGCTGGAGAGGGCGGTCAAATGGAAGCGACGGCAACCGGTCTGGACGAATACCCAACGCCACGGTATATGAACAGTCTCATAATGGCCAGTCTGGTGATGACCGGGCAAATCACCCAGAAGGTCAGTTATGCCCATCATAGACTAAGGCGCAGTATCGACAACATGAAGGAGTTCAATGGAGGAACCCCCAACCAACCACACACCAAATTAGAAACATGGAGCTTGATCATGAACCAGATATTAAGCCAAACGAGGACAAGATGTCTTCTTCACTTCTAGGATCAGAAAAGAGGAAACGGCCGCACTCCTAGAAACAAAATCAGAAGGGGTCGATCTCTGGCATTCGGAGGCTCGCCATCCTTTGGATTACTCAGATAAAATTTGATTCGTAGAGACAGTGGGTAGGGTGAGGAGTTTACTCTTCTAATCGAGTTCGGTGTGCTACGAGATGAACGAATCTAACGACGCGCCAGTGTAGATTTCACGCGAATGAAGAGGATCTTGTAGAAAATTAGTGAAATTAGTGAAAAGTGAGCCACTAAATTACTTTAGTGAAAATTTCCGCCAATCATTAATTGTTTTTCACTATTCTTTGAGAAGCGTTAAGTCTGCATATATATATTTTTAAAAAATTGGTCAAACAACCACCGCAGGGTCCCCCTGGGAGCGACTGCAATCCAGGAAAATGACACCGGCTCCCAGTGGAATCGCGGTAAGTCACACCCATGGCCACGCCTCACAACCGTGAGATGAGTGACCACATGGTACGGTGGAATCACGATGAAGGGCTGGCGAAACCCGTGTGAGTCTTAAGAACACGGAGCAGCCCAAAAATGAAAGCTCCTCGCATCCATCTCGCAAGTGCCTTGGCATTATTGTGGCACGCGGGTATGGCTTCGAGGTTACGAACCAGAGATGGTTTCGTACCTCCAATGGCACCGATGACAAGGACAATCATTTTAGCCGAATATTCTGTGTCCGAATTTTTTTTGTAACCGCCCCCCCCCCCCCCCGCAGCCCCCGTATAAGGTGTTGATACCTCTCCCGCTTTTCCTTCTCCTTGTCTGTGATGTTAGTGTTGGCCGGAGCCGAGAAATCGATCACAAACATCGTTCGTTTTCCTTTGTCAAGGATAGTATGTACCGTAGGTGCTCAAAATGTTCGTGACACTCTCTGCACCTGTCGCTGGAAACTTCTTCACGTAAGATGCGGTCACGGTATACCAAGGTAGGAATGACACCGTCCTGACACGTAAAAATAAAACCCTCTGTGCCTGAATTAAGTCCGGATGAATTAAGAAAAGCAAACGTTGACTCCATCGAGAAAGACTGATCTTTTACATTTCTGTGGAAGTGTCCGTGCATTTTCTGGTCATGGAGCTGTTCGAGGAAGTTGTTGACCTCTGCTTTCTTCACTCGAGCTTTTAGGAGTGAGGCATGTAGATGGAATAATGCACTTGCCTTACCACTGATGTTAAGATGCAGACTAAGGGTTTTGGCTACCTCATCCGTGGCTTTGTGGAATAGCGCTCCTTTGCCAATCCTCTTGTGGTTCCTGACCATTTTCAGGAGAGGTTCTCTCCCATTTGCCACGATGTGAGCTTTACCCAAGATAATTTGGTCATAAATACACTAAATATTTAGAAGTGCGCGCCCGCCTTTACGGCGTGAGATGTATCAGTGCGGAACGTACGGGTTGATATGCAAGCTCGTCTGCATATGCATGATCTTACATGTGGCGATATCAAGGGCCGACAGCTCGTGCCTTGTCAATGTAACCAACCCAAATGAATAGAGTAGAACCGGGACGGCAGGCATGTTAGTTTCAGATATCTTGTCCAACGCCAACAGATTGGAAGACTAAATCTGTCGGAGGGGACGCTTGTATCTACTTCGGAAAGCCTCCTTTTCTGATGTTATATCCTAAATGCGACTCTCTGGCACGCCTCGGTATAGATATGTCTCTCCAGCGCCAAGGTGTCTAATAGCACTCCTGTCCACGAGTTCAGGGTCGTCGCTAAATCTAGCAAGTCGTCCTCGCTTCAAATGAATCTTGGTAAACTTGTCCAATCTAAAGCATATATCTTCAAGTCATACATATGAAATATATAAGTGACCTTATGTTCTCGATCATTAGATCCGCCGCAGAGGTGTGTGGCGTGGAGGTGAGTAGCTTTCCAACAGACAGATTATAAGTCTATGGGAGGTTGAATCAAAAGCTTTCTGGTAATCAATCCAGGCGTCCGAACACCAGCCACTGCGTAATGGGCGTCTCCGACTTCGAATATGAGGTAAAGAGACAGGCCAGATGTTTATGTAGAAGTAAGCTTCTTCCACCAGAAGTTTTTGATAACATCTGGTCCGACAGCGGAGAAGTTTCTCGTGCTGATTGATGAACATTGTTCCTCGGACGTTATGAGGTTGTTGCACAGCTCCTTGAGAAGCATGATGTTCTCAGTGTCTTCATGCAATGGGTGTTGAACTTCGTAAATGTTTCTCTAAAAAGTCTCTACCTTCTCGGGCATAGGCGGATGATTGACAGAAACAGGGGGATCGCAGAATACGCGCGATGGGTTAGCGAGAAACTTTTCATTCTCCCTGACCCATCCCTCTTTCTTCTGTAACTTCAGGTGTTTGGATGAAGTAAGTTGCCTTTGAATTCCCTGACCGATAGATGCTTCCGGGTGTGATAACTCTCACATTTTTCCTCCTAGAGAACGACATTCTACCTAAATAACTCCACTGATTCATAATTTTATACTTTAATTTAATTTCAGATATTTAAAGAAGATAAAAACTTGGTAGACACGGTGGACTTGGTTTTCTTTTTGGGCATCGTAAAGACTTTTCTTCTTAGTCCAGTCGATGTTTCGTAGACGTCCTGTATTTGAAAGACGCCCTTGGGACACGAGACTTCCACAAGACTGACATTAATTGGACTGACATGGACGTCCCAAAGACGACCATGTCCTCGTGCCCACTGGAAAGCAATTTTTCAGAAAGAATTAGTTTTTTTCAGAGCGCACGAAAGCGCATACATAAGTGGTTTATTTCGAAATAGAGACATGTCCTAAAAACCTGTATGGTCACTAAGTGGAAGGATATGAATGCCACAAAATAAACGACTTCAAAAATGGTAATTTTTCCAAAATTTTCTTTTTATGTGATGAAAAAAGATTGCTTCACAGCATTGTTATGTCATTGTAGCCCAAAGCTTCATGTTTCTTGTAAGTTGCACATACTAGCACATATCTCAGGTTCATCCTTACGTGCGCGTCGAAGAATATTCAATCTGCACCTTTCGTACCGTAAATATGTCAATAAGCTCGTATCAATAAAACTTTTGTTAGTTTGATAACTTTAATAATAATGGCACATAAATGTCAACAAACCTGGATTATATCAATATCTTCTGAAATTTTGATCGTAGAGTGCTGCAAGCGAATCCGTAGCAAGTCATAGTATGTGTTTGGAACTTCAAGAAACTCCATCCCCCTCGCACGTAGATTTGTAATCTGTAAGCATAAAATTTGGTTTATGGCTTTCGTAATTTATTTCAGATGAAATCTCCAAAAAAAATTTATTGATCAGCATACACTACCGTCGGAAAATATGAGAACGGCTAGCGCGAGCAGTACTAAAAATCACTGTTGACTTTCAAATACGATAACTTGGTCAGAAATAAAAGTAGACGTTACGAAAAAAACGGTTAAAAAGCTTCTGAAATCCAGCGTCTAATGACCACTAGTAAAGATATTCTTGACTTTTTGAAGATGTTATATCATACATATACATGTAGTTTGAATCATCAGTTCATCTGGTTTTAAGTAAGTCATTGAAAGTACGAGTACGAGTACACGTCAAGTGAAGTAGAATATACCAATCTTCGTTGGTTTCACAGGGGAGGGGGGCGTAATTGTGTTCAAATTTCCGAGAGCATACTGCTCTCCTCTTCAGTGGGGTGGTCCTTATTCTGTTGGATAAAATTTGTTTTCAAAAACCTTGCGCTCCATGCAGAAGATTTTGTTAGGTTACACGAGAAAAAGATGCGCATCAAGTTTGAGCACAATCGGATAATATTTAGAGATGCCTCCTCTATTTACAGGGGGAAAACTGAGTTAAACCTTGAGAACGTTATAACATTGTCAAGTCTAATCGAAATCTAACGCTCACCTAGGGAGTCGCAGCTGTTTGCAGACTTCAAAAATCAATAAATGGTACATGCACTGCCAAATTTCAAAAAAAAAAAATGGCCGACGAAGGTCTTCGAAAAATGGAATTGTTTCATATTTCTACTACACTACACCAACTTAAAAGAGAAGTAACACTTTGACATGAAAAATGAACTAGTTTCTAGTACGTGCAATAAGAATTTTCAAAAAATCAAATATGGCAGCCTATAAAATATTTCGTTTTCTAATTAGTTTTAGACGTGGGTATTTTCTTTTCTCACAAAACTTTATTTAAATCTAAAGTATTGATGTTATTTCATCGACCACGGTAATTAATTAATTAATATTTTGATGTTCTTGTATCGATTACTGGTCAAATT
>JAUMHM010067824.1:0-13090 GCA_032362435.1 Melikaiella ostensackeni
TATGATGTTCGAAGTGTGGACCCAGGTATACTTATCAAGTTGATGGTGGTTTCTTGAAGCGATTGAGAAACTTAGTTGCTACAAAGTAATATTTTACTTCTTTTTTTCAATTAAAAATTGGATTTTCCAGCTTTTAATCAATTAAATTATGAGTGAAAATGGTGAAAACTCCAATTTTTTCAAACAAATAGGTGCACAAAAGCATGAAGATGTGTGTTCTACACGAAACTCAATTTTGCTGAAGAGTGTAGTTGGGCGGCTTTAGCTTTTCATGGCCTACTTCTTTAAAGATTGAGAAAGAACAAGCCGATATTCTTCTAACCATTTCGAGATATTATGAATGATGATTTGCTTAAATGCAGATGAAACAATATGCCTCTAAAAGAATTACCCTCTAACTATTCCATTTTTAAAATCTAGTATTTATCTAATTTTAATAAATTGTGGGTTGAACTAGTAAAATATATTATTTGATGATAATTTTCATTTTCAAGAAATGCACAAATGTGAGAAAATGCTTTTTTACTCATGATATATGAAAAAATAGAATTTATTTCTCGTTCATAATGATAATAACATTTAAATAATCTAAATAATCTTAATGTAATTAATAAATAACACTGGAAGTAAAACACAATATCTCTTAAAAAAAATAATTTTTATTGAGAAGACAATGAATGAATGTAGATAAAGACTCTAATTCTCAAGCCGCGATTTTCCGCAAATATTAAGTGTGTGGTCACAATGTTAACATTTATATCAGAACAGGAAAACGAAGATTCGAGAAAAACATATTTTTGTTGACCCAACTTTACCTTCGCCGAAGCATCAGATCATGTTTGGACGAATTGCTCTTGCGATAAGTAAATAAACATTCAACCTGTGTTATGTTTTGAGTGTGAAAAGGCAACTTTACAGATTAAAATCGACTACTTGTGGTTCATCTTTGCTGCGAATTAGAAGCTAATAGTGAATCATTCAATCATGAGATGTGCCATCTTCTGCTTATTGGCTTTTTATGCCTTCGAAGTAAGTCACTCACAATTTTTGTAGAAATTATCAATTATCACATTGAATAATTGATTTATATATATATATATAAGTGTGTGTGTTTAAACATACACGTGAAACTTAGGAAATAATATTTTTGTCCAATTTTATCATTACATTTTATCTTTACAGAGAGTCTTCGCCGCAGTTACGTTAGAGGAGCAGCTAGAAACTTTCCGCAAAATATCTATTGAACGAATATTTGCCATCGACACAAGATTACGCCGTGCTATTGAAGTCAGTTGGCAAAAATTATTATTAGTCCATAAAGAATTGTTACATTTACAATAAATGAAAAATTTCTGTAATATTTTTGTCCTTTCGCCTAACTAGGCTACGGAAGAAGCTTTGTACAAAAGAGGAATATTTATTGACGGGCAAGACGAATACTTCTGTTGGAAGGCTCATCGCCAGTTCTATGGAAGACATTGCTATCCTGGATATCTCAATTGTCAACGACGTCATAATCAAGCCAGTGATGAACAGAATGTTATCGTACGTAGAGAACATCATTCATATTCTATTTCACATATGATATTCGCTCTTTTCTGATGCAGTTTATGAATTTATCAATTTTTAGTAGAACCTAAACAGTTACAGAGCAAGTTTTACATTAAATGTCAATGAAAAGTGTATCGGTCTTTTTCGTAGTTTTCTTAGAATATTGCAATCTCAAGAAAATTTAAACAAAGATCGCCAAATACTAATGACTGAATTTTTTAGAATTTGGGTTCATAGAACTCAGTCCTACTGAATCATATAAGAATATAATAACAGAAAGAAGATTCTTAATTTTTGAATATTTTTATTCACTTTTGGCATATCTTTAAAAAGACTTTTGACAGTTCAATTCGTGAGCCCCGAAGTTTACTCACAACTTTTTAGCAAGATGGCCGTACAATCAATGTTTAGGAAATCAGTAATGGGGATTGGTTCTTACAGAAAATGTTAACATGAATATAATAAATCGTTCATTTTCGTTTACAGCTTGTAAAAGATTGCTGTCACGATATTGTCGCTGATCTAAAAGGAAAAGCAGAATTAGCTCGTGTTGCTGTTGATTCATGCTTTGCAAGTTTGGTTCATAAGGCGACTACTGTATCAAGAGGACCTCAAAGAGAAGTAACAAGCAATAGAGCACATATGTGATCCAATAGACATGAATAAACGGTTCGGAAAATTAAATTGATACTTAAAAAAATAATTTCAGTGGAAAAATTTTGTTGCCTTGAAAATGGTGTTATATGTTTGTATGTCACTTGCTGGAAGATTCGTTTAAATAAGGAGCATATGTTAATTTACTTCATCATATGACATAGTTTGCTCTATAGCATATATACTACCTAAATCCAAAAGAATGGTAACTGAAAATGACGAAAGTTATCTTTTAATTGAAGAAATTGTTCCTTCAACTTTATTTCAAAAACTCGAAGTGAATGTACCGTCAGAATGAATAAACATTTATGAGACTAAATAATTGCTTTTTTTTCTTCTTCAAATTCAGGAAATAATTTGTTCGAAACTAGTTGTTACATGATTAGGAAAATGTATGAAAGGAAAGTTGTGGCTAAAAGTTAAGCAATAATTCACTTCATCTCCAATTACTAGTGTAATTCGATCAAATCATTTGGAGAGACGTGAGCCCCTACAGATCAGTAAAAAATTAACTAGTATCGTTAGACGAAATATTTGCTAATTCGATTGTGCAAATCTACTAGTTGCTTAGCGATGATTCATAAATTTATTTAGGAATCTATATGCTTATAAAGAATAGTTATAAAATGGAAGTATATAACAAATAGGAATGTTTATGGCAGGCACGTGATTGTGTTACGTTTTCTTTTTATTGAAACAATTAGAAGACAATAATGTGAAACTTGTAAGTAGGTAATACCACGTGCACCAACATAACGCATTAATCTATCGTACGCTGCTTTATACAGGTCAAGAACAATGCCTTGATAAATAAGTTGAAGTTTTACTAATTCGAAATAATAAGTGGGGAAAGCTCAGTTTTCTTTCTTATTTATTATTTTCTACCTAAAATAAGGAAAGAAGGGGGTAAAAAGGTAAGTTGGGAAAGGCAGGAATAATATGAAGGAATGAAATTGTTGGTGTAAAAAAAAGGAATGAGAAAAATAGGAGACGAAAGTGAAGGTACTATACAAAGTAGAGGTAGAAAACGTGGAATTGTTAAAAATTTGCGAAAAAAAGAGTTGATCAATCAGTATTTGCTTTCCTGCCTCTCTTAATTTTATTTCTTCCTTCTCCCTTCCTCACGTCCTCCTTTTTCTCTTCAAATTTCACAAACCACCTACTTTCTCATCGTGCGCTTCCATCATGTTTCGATATTTCTTCACTTTCATTCAATATCCATACTGGACATTGTAGGATCAAATAAAGACAATGTAACAATTTTTTCGTTTGGCCTTTTTTTGCATCCTTCTTTCCATTATTCACTTTTCTATTGCATCGCTTTTTTCAGGTTTCCTATTCCTTCCTCCTCCGCTTTCATGAGCGAAGAATTTTTCGTGCTATTCCGCATATTTCGGAAAAGTCTGGTAAAGAAATATCAAGTTCGCGAGTGAAAAATGAGATAAAACAGAGGTAGGAAAAAAAGAGAAGATGAGAAGGCTTGAAAGCGCAGAAATAATGCAAGGGGTAGGAATTAGGGTTGGAAAAGGGAGGAATTCCTCTGCTTTTATGATTAAAGAATTCTTTTCACTATTTCGCGTTATTATAGCGAGTCAAATAAGGAAATGACAAACTAGAAAGTGAAGTATAAGAAAGAGAGAGGGAGAGAAGAAAAGAGTAGAACAGAATGTTGAAGGAGACAGGGAAAGTGTGAAGTTTGTGGGAATATGATGTTAGGAAAGAGAGGAATAGTAAAAAGAAACAATATTTGTAAATTCTAAAGGGAAAGAAGATGTTAAACCGTCAAGAAGGTGTAATATTATTTTCTTTTTGTGAAAGAAGGAATAATGTATCTTCTGCACCGTAGCCCCAAAAATAATTTAAAACAACAAACTTTGCTAGGCGCCAGACCTTTCTTGGGCCGGAAACAACAAAATAACGACAAATTGAGCTGAATCTCAAAAGAAACCGAAAATTATTCAAATTATTTACTCCAAATTCTAAACATATCCCAGCAAAATATTTTGCTCTTCTCTTGATTGACGATAGAACCTCCCTTCATTTACCTGAAAGGTTCGGTTTTGCTACCTGCTTGCACTACTTCTATTGTAACGACGCAGTATAGCAGTAGGAACATCAAGTCTCTGCCACTGGGTGTTTATAATCTCATCCAAAAAAGCTGGTACTGATGCCTCGATGCTCCGAATGTGGACGAATCTAGTAATATGGCGTATCAACTTTCTGGTTCTTTTTTCTTTCTTGTATGAAGTAAATCGACCAAATTTGTTCTGCTGACATCCACATTCAACCTGATTTTTCGTGGTGGATCTCGCTCCCTTTCTGAAGGAAAGACTGCATTTGAAGGCCTTGTTTTACGGTCCAACGTTGTAGCGACTGCCACAGTCACAGTTCTAGCGAACCCTCCACTTGTCCTTCATTATCCATAGCACCCATGCCTTCAGCTTTAATTGCCTCTTTATTATCCACACATTCTATAGAAACATCAATAGAAGGCTGTGGATCTACTCTCATTTTGATGGAAGCTATTTCAACTGCTGAAAGCAGTTTGTTGATAGATATGGAGTTTTTTGGCCCGCTAGATCCTGCTCCTTTACTATTGTGGCTTGGTGCGGGTACTTGAGTAAGGAGAAACGTGGATGTTTCCTCCTGATACTTTGCTTACCATTCTTTGCCATAAAATGAAGGCGCATACCATCTCTGTTCATATCTCACGTCCATTTTATTAGCCTTCTTGGTCTCAGTAGCATAGCTACCGCCAACATAACATTATATATATATATTTATATATATAATTATATGTATACATATATATATATAATGGCATAACATAAGATTATTATTACTATTATTATGTTTTTGCTTTCTTTCTCGGGTAAACCCGATATCCCACCATCAGCCACGCACCGAGTTAAGTGCCTGATGAGTTAAATATGCTAAGAATCCAAAACGATATTGGAAACCTCTTGCGATGATGTTGTAGTAGGTACAAAATTAGGTGTATGGTGTGGTTTGGAGATTCTCGTTCACCGCTGTTGTCCTTAAGCGGATCAAAGAAATCACATCGTAATAGTGAGTAAGTGATGCGCAGGGGAAGATGTATGTCTCAGATCAATCTAGAATTCACGTAATGCTCACGTAAACGACACACTCGACCCATTACACCGCTCGGACTCAGGTCGCTGACCAATCTTTTTAACAATCATCCCAAGTAAAGAGCTTCGTGAAGCAATCATACATCACGAGTCACGCAGAAAGACTGAAGCAGACTGATCAACTCACAGGAAGATACGTTCTCTTCATCACAAACACATCCACGAAGCAAATTTCTCTCTGAAGGCCCATGAGTATTAAAAATTTGCTCATCTTTTTATTCAAAATCTTGTGTTTCTACGACTCTTTATATCTCTCCCCTTCAGAGTTTCATTCACTCAGTCCAACCATTTTTCTCCGGTCTATTTCTGGGTACGCCACCACTCGCAACCTTGCCTAACGCCCTGCATAATATCAAACCAATCGCTCAGTTGTCTATTCACTATTGCACTCGCTTTACTACCGTGATATATTGATTTGATTGCTTTTAGAAGCCAATCATTCACTCCCCATTTTTTCAGGACCTTCCGAAGTTCAGATTTATTCACCTTTATCGAAAGCAAAGATCAACAAATGCCCAGAAAACTCTTTTGTTTACTCAGAAACTCTTTTCTATGATCTGTCTCAAGCTGAAAATCTGAGACGCACATGGTCTCTCTGGCACGGATCCACATTGGTTTCTTTCTGTTGAGATTCCCGGCGCAAATCTGTTTCTGATTTACGTCACTTAACAAAATCATAGACAACGCTGTTTTGATGATGAGCTGTCAAATCAATGCCATTAGAACCCAATGGAGCTATCATCTTGTGAGAAAAATTCTCACAGCTGTCAAGATTCCAACAGATGAACTGAGATCTAATTCACTAGACCAACCCACAGATTGCCTTGATGACGCACCGATTAAGCCTGTTTTAACGGCGCATTCTCAGATACTGACATGTCTTTACTTTCAGAAAAAGAATCTAGCTGTTCATATTCAGATAATGGGCTCTGAAATAATTCAAGTAATCTCTTTAAAAAAAGTGCTTTCAAACCATCACTTGATGTATTGAATTGTAAAAATAACAGGTGAAAACAAGTAATTCCTTCTTTCTTCTAAATTAATAAACATGGATCTTTTACAGGAACCTGAGAGAAGTCATGACAATTCTTTCAAGCCAATGAAACGGTTTCTAAAATTTTGCACTTACGCCCTCTTGCCCGGTGACCCTTTATTTATTGAAATGTAGGAATCTTATGAAAAATTCTAATTTACACATTATGTTACCATCTTATTATATCTGACAAATCAGTCACTTCTATTAACTGAATATCAGTCATTTCAAATGATTCTTCGATTATACAGCAATATTGACAGTAGCATTTATTAAAACGACTATTTCGTCAGTAGAAATGATTGATTTTTTATTCAAAGCATGCTTGAATGATTTAATTAGTCAAATTTTCCTCATTATTCAAAGAAGATCATTCTTTATGATAACAAAAATTTACATTTGTACACAATACAATTAATTAATGTTATGTTTTCCTACTGGAAATGGTTCATACGGCCGTGACTGTATACGTTTGATCTTTGATCGGTTTATGGCAAGGCAATTGCAGGCCATGCTTTAAAATACCATGAATCGACATTTCAGTGTATAAAATAAAACCAAATCCCTTTCGGGGTGAGGTCAACTTTTATAATTTATTTCTGATAATGCACAGTTGCCATCACAGTCATTTACACATATTTTTATACTTTCAAATTTCAAATTGATTGTTATAAATAAAAATATTTACATTGGAGGTTATAAAATCTGACGTCCGTAAGCATGATTTTCAAAATTCTACACGGCGAAGAAGAAACGTTCGCATATTGTCATTTCGGGTAGCTCACTATGATCGATTTTCTTATAAGTAGTGTAGATCCAGCTGTATGCCCCGTTAAAATTTAAGTTATCAATATTGATTTTTTCTGGAGGTACAATTTTTCAAAGTTCAAGATAAGCGTAACTCCACGGTAGTGAAAATTCTAAGGGGGAAACTCCATCTCTTTTCGTATTATCTTGTTTTTTCACCCTTATTCAACGTTATTGCTGGACATTTTCATTCATCATACTACGCCAATAACACATATAACATGTTGTATTATAGGTTGATTTATTCGGTAGGACATAGGGAGCATAGCCCTGCTTGCATTTCATTTTTAAATCTAAGTAGAAGAAAGGACTTACTGAAATTGCCATAAGCTCACTCGCGTTTGACACATGTGACTCTATTTTAGCACGCATTGAGCTAGGCAACTAGACGAAAACTCTCCGCCATGATCGGGTAATAATAACAATTTTGGGATTCCATAAACGGTGTGGTGAGGGGCTATGGTCAGACTATTTGAAAATGCTAATAACTCATTTCCGTGAGAAATGGAGCTTACGCTCTTAGATTTTCCACCCTTCATTTGTGTTCTGCTAGATTACAGATAAAATAATATCGGATATGTGTGATCTATAATCTCCACTCTTGAACGCTGTTCTTTCAAGTTTCATGCGAATCCGTCGAATAGTTTTCTATTTATAAGACATTGGGATTAAGTGAGGGCCTAACCCAAGGTGGTATCGGCGAACAAAAGGACCTAATTCCGAGCAACAGGCATTCACTCGGCTCATTGCCGTGTGGTCTGCGGTGAAATTCTTCGAATGAATACTAGCGAAATCAATAACAATTTTTCAGTGAATAGACTTCTCATGTTGTGAACAATTAATTATTTATTGTCCAGTACGTTTTCCTGAACTTGATCTATTATGTTAAGTGATACTTTATTTTCATTATATTATTAATGATTTTGCTCGATTTGCAAATTTCACATTCAATAGAATAGCTCCTTTTGACTCGTTTAGAAATATACTACTGCACGTCATTCAAGGAAGTCTGACTCAAAACTTGTCTATATTGACTTTGTTTGTTTGTTGTTGCTAAAAGTGTTACCCATGTAGTAACATTGAACTTTGTTTAATAATGAATTCTTAAAAAACATTTTTTTGCAAGATAAGCCGAGTTAGTATTTTTGAATTTAAGAGCTATTAGAAAATTCATTTTACACCTAAAAAAAATCGACTTTCATCCATGATACACAATACATTTGTTGATAAATTGATTTACTTAATCAGAATTTCTTTTTAATTTTGAAATGATATCCGTTTTAATATTTCTGCATCTGCACGATTTTTTGCAAAGATCACGTACTCGAGGCCCTGACACTGCATCTCGTGACACTTGATTTGTTTTCGCGGCATACTCCACTAATGTCACACCTAAAGCGACAAATAAAATACCAAAATGATCGTAAGACTTTACTCAACAAAGGCCGTTTGGAATTTTTCGAAATTTCATCTCTCAAAAAAATTAGAAGAAGAAGCCAGATAATGTTTATTTACCTTGCTCTCTTTTTAATGAACACGTGCAACATATGATGCAAAATCGATCAAATCGATTGTGATTAGTTTCTCCGAAGCCTTCGACACAACCTAGCATTGCTATATGTCATCACATACCTACAGGTATATAGGTGTTTTAAATCTTGACGAACCGAATGAAAAAATCGTTTTTCCTTGAGGAGCCATGTTGGGTTAGGCCTTCTTGTTCCCTCGGTATCTTTTGGGATAGGACCTTGTCTGACTCTGATGAATTTTAAAGAAATAAAAAAATTGAAAACAATCATTTTAGTTCAAGCTCTCGAAATGGCGTTTGGATGATGAGTTAGAAAATGTGTAAAAGACAATTTCGAAATATTTGTGGGATAGGCCCTTTTGTTCTCCGACCTTTCGTATGTTCCTTTGCCTCATTCTTTATAGATTAATGTTTCTACAATATAAAAAAATAATATTCAAAATTCCTTGATCTGTAAGATGAAAACAATTCTTTTTCAAGTTTCGTTTTATTCGGACAGATAATATTTATATCAAATAACGACTGAGGAAAAGGTAACTGATGACAGATGCAATTCGGAAAATAAAAATTATTAGCTCAAGTGAATGAGACATGAAAAAGACCTTGAATACTGAGAATTTCTCTTCATTTTGACTTTATTGCATTTTTCATCTGGAAATTAGTTTGTTCTTAAATATTACTCTGTTTTTTGTCTCTAATCTTAAAATTTGTCCCAAGTTTCCCTTTTTGATTAGTTATGAACATAAAAGTTTTCTACTTTTTCACAGCATTCTGTATCAAATTATCGGAGAAAAATATCTTGAAATTTGAAAAGCGTTTAATATTTGAAACCAAAAATATATTCGAGTTTCAGCTTGATCCAATTCTAAGCAAAAAGAATTACAATTCTGAAAGATTTTTTGGAATAGAGGTTTAACAATTAAATTATACATTATTTTCAATTTCGAGAGAATTCAAGCGGATGGAATTCGAAATTGAATTAATTTCAGTTCAGGCAAAACAATAACTTATGGAATAGATGTTTGCCTCGTTGGAAATTATTTGACGTTCCAGGTTAACCTGTTTGTAATTATTGAGAATTAAAATATTCCAAATCCTTCCAAGCCTTTGAGTTTTAACATGGGTGATGAAGTTTGATTATGAATTTACTTTAAATATATAAGAAAACGAGGGAAAAGCTTCATTCCTGAAAAGACCTTTGAAACTTTGAAACCTACAAATCAAGAAATAATTCGAAGTAGCGAGTTTTTTATTTGAAAGCTCTCGAATTCTTTTAGTTTGAATATCATTGAAATATGGACCAAAAGTTAGAAAAGCTGAATTCAAAAGCTCATAAATTAAAAATTTTTTGAGAAAATTGAGTAATGCTCCATTTATTTCAAAGAGATGGCATCCTAAGTTAGTTTGAGAAAAAAGATACTTTCATAAATAATACGAAATTTAAAATGACGTATCAAAACGGGCTTCTGAGAAATTTCAAAGTAATTCAAATCGTACGAAACTCCATTCATCCTGTTCAAAGAATGGTTAGAACATTCTCCAATATTTATACCAGTCAAGCATGATACGCGCGCGATACAGCGCGTGTGACATTGCTTTCAATGTAAATTCCACCTAGACTTTCTTCAAACTTTCCTTATGGAATGCAATGTTTTTTTGTTAAATTCTCATGTCAAGTAATGTGGATGTAACATTTTTGAATTGAATTTTTATATCAATATCAAGCAGTTTTTTAGAATGAAAGTAAAATGAACATAAATTATTATGATGGTTTCTCATTTAGATTAGAACATTACGAGAAAAAAAAACACGTTTTTTGCTAATGATGTAGAGCAAATATTTATTTCGTACGACCATTTTCCAACCATAAACGAAGGAACCTCGAATCGCTAGTTGTAATTAGAATAATGACGTAAAAGATCGACGTACAAACGCAACTAATCGCAAATATTTATTAAAAAGACATAGGAGTGATTTCGACACAGACGACGATGACATGAAGATGGACATAAGTCGAAGTAATCCATTAATGAATCGACATATAGTATATCTCGAAACTCGTAATTTGAATAATGCAGATCATTTTCCAATATATATGAGAGGCAGTAACAAAAATGTGTATGTAGGATATGTAGGGTTGCCGGTATGTGGTACGCTTACCTTATTAACCATCTGTGAAAAAATTTATTTCAAAAAAGTACCGTCCACATCGATTAAAGATCCAAAAAAATTCTGCAAGTTAATACATAATATGACCTTTCATTTATGAAAAAATTGTAACAATACTCAAAAAATTTTTCAACAAAAAATTTTTTGGAAAATTTGAATTTCTTTAAAACATTTGAGTTTCCCGCCAAAACACTAGAAAACTTTTTTTTCCTGTGTATTCGAATTTTTTGTTTTGTACTAATTTTTTTCAGATTTTTCTATTACGCAAATGTGCCAAAAAATAAAATAAAACCATAAGACACATTTTTAGCCACCATGACTATGGAGGTGGTGATGGGGGTTCAAAAATCCGGGAAAAGAGTTATAATTCCAAGTCCTAGAAGAGGGCTTATTAAAAATCTGGTTCCAGCACTTGGCATTTTTGACCTGCTTAACGGGCTAGCCCCTTTCACCTAGACTTTTCTGAAATTTTTTTGTGGATTGAGATGTTTATTCGTTAAATTCTCATGTCAAGTTATGTAAATATAACATTTTTGAATATGCAGATTTCAACATAATTTAATTTAAAGAAATGGAAGTTCAAAGTTAATAAGTTATTTGGAATAAAAGTTATATAATAAAATTGTAGGTTGCCTTCAATTTGGAGAGAATTGAAGGAGATGTAATTCAAAATTGAAATAAATTTAATCAATTATAATCCTTCAATTATGATAATTTAATTAATTTAAATTTAATTAATTATAACAATTATAATAAACAATAATACTTCAATTTGGAGAGAATTGAAGGAGATGTAATTCAAAATTGAAATAAATTTAATCTAGGGAAAACTATAACTTATAGAATAGATGCTTGCCTCGTTGGAAATTATTTCAAGTTACAGTTTAACCTATTTGTGGCTATTGAAAAGAACTTTTTAAACATCAATATCTTCGGCTATTAACATGATCAATAGAATTTTTATTATGAATTTCCTTCAAAACCTCAAAGAAAAAAGGAAGAGTTTCGGTTCTAAAAAGAACAAAATTCGAAATCTTTCGAATAGTAGAAAATCAGTTTAATTCATATGAGACGCTTCAACTTTGAAACTATACCAACTTTGAAACCTTCTTATCAAACAATAATTTAAAGTTGCTCGTTATTAATTTTAAAGTCTTCGAATCCTTCGAGTATGAATATCATCAAAATGTGGATTGAAAGTTGGAAAAGCTGGATTCAAAAACTCACAAATCTGAGATGTTTAGAGGAAATTGAGTGGATTGATTTTTTTCATGAGAATCGGGGAATTTTCGTATATAAGGCGACTTAAAATAGAAAGTATTTCACTGTTGAAATCTGAGCGATATTTATCTTATATTAAAATAACGAGATCTCTATATAATTCAGTGGCTCTAATGCTTGATTGTTTTTGAGTAAATGGTATCTCAAACTGGTTCAAAAACAAAAAAATCTATGCTACAAGTGATTGCGGGAGTGACGGGTGGAAAGTTTGCAAAAAATGTGTTACTCAATTTATGGATGACCTCTTAGGCCCTCACTTTAGCTACATTGAACTAGAAGTATTTTATCTTGATGCTTGAAATTTTTTTTATATTAGAAACATATCATAGAATGCCGTCAATGATTGCTTAGAGTATATGAAAGGAAGTATGAAAATGTTCAAAAACTGTGCTTCGTATTAGTAAATTGTCATTAATTATTATGATGATTTCTTATTTTGATTAAAACATTACGAGGAAAAAAACACGTCTTTCGCTAATGACGTCGAGCAAATATTTAATTCGTACACACTGTCGACCTCAGTTCCGGACGCGTGATCTTGAAATCAAGAAATATCTAAAAATATAAAATTTCAGAAATAACACGAAATTTTAAATTACGAATCAAAACGGGCTTCGGAGCTACAAGCATCGATTTAGAACATTCGATAATCGACGTATGGTCAGTCGAATTTAAAATGTCCGATCGGCCTTCTGTCCAAAGTCGGGTTTTTCGACATTCGATAGGCGGCCAGTCATTTAAAAAAATCCGATCCGATCTTGTCGAATCGGAACTATCATGTTCAATTCAACAGAATGCATATGTCTAGTTGAAATAGTAAAAAATATTATATGACGGAAATTATACTATATACATATAAGACGTTTGAAGTGTTGACCTGGGTATGCGTATTAAGTTGATGGTGGTAAAAAATCA
>JAUMHM010067873.1:0-14216 GCA_032362435.1 Melikaiella ostensackeni
TGAGGCGTAGCCATGGATGTGATTTACCGCGTTTTTACTGCAAGCCGTTGTCATTTTCATGGATGGCAGTCGCTCCCAGGAGGACCCTGTCGTGGTTGTTTGACCAATTTTCAATCAATTCATCATATATAATGATTATTTTTAGAGTAATATGCTGCAAGCTTTTCTTTTATTCCGGTTTTTTTCGGAGATAGATAATGGTACAGGCGATCGGTTATTTTGCGGCAAATTATATTATTTTGCAAAATCACTCTCACCACCGTTAAGCCACCATCAAATAAATCCCCACCACCTTTCTTTTTTTAACTATTCTCAATTCATACCTTTTTCTCTTCTCAGTTATGAATAAAAAGTTTCTTTAAAATATCTACTTATTGCGTATCGAACATCTAACCGAAATATATGACATTTATATATTTTTTCTTTATTACCATTTCCACCTTTTCCTTTTGGTTTATTTTGAAAATGAAAATTTTTCCTTAGCAGTAACTTTTTTCAGTGGAAAATAGAGAAAAAATTGATTTCATGATCAATAATTAATCAATTTTCAAGGATTTAAGTTTATAGCTATTTATTTTAAGGGGCATGATACGCAGTTGAAAAATAAGACGCAAAACAGTTTTAATCTTTTTTGTTAGTTTATTGTAATGGTAAATACAGTAAATAACAAAATTTCAAAGGACCCTACATCAAATTCATAGTGTGACTCTTGCTTAGTGAATCTCCTTTGTCTTCCTATTATTTTTCTTTTCTTCCACATCATGCACAGTTTGATTTTTTCATTCTTTTTCTTTTGATGATATTTCTTATGCTTTGGATTTGTTACTTTCCTGCAATCTTCGCGTGAAATGCATTTACCGTCACGAACGTCACCTGCATAACCAAAGTTGCATACACATTTTGCAGTACACACCTGTCGAAAACAAAGAAAATCAAGTAATTTTTGTCTCACAGAAAACCGCGAGATTTCGCCGGTATTCCGACACGAGTCAGCTGATCAGCCTCTCCAGCAATCATCCAAGATATGTCATTTATAATGTCATCGCACGTCACGACTCACAGATAAACACACAAACTGATTAATTAGCTCATAGGCAGATCCATACTGTTTACCCCAAACACACCTACTAAGCAAACCTCTCCACGAGGGTACAAGAGTATGGGACAATCACGACCATGAGATAAGTGGATATATAAATGTATATAATATATATGTACATACAAGGATATAAAAAACGATTCAATATTGAAATTTTGTAATTTTATAATTTTCTCTGAAATTTTTTCTGCATTTTAGTCTCATTTGAGTGATTCTTCGACTGTCTACTGGCACATTTTTTTAACAAAATACTTTTTTTAAATTGTGAACCTTTCTAAAATCAAGTCACAGCCGTACATCATTCTGGCCGAGATTACCCCCAGAGTTTTTGCCTTAATTGTTTTCTACCTTCTATTTTTTCTGTGATACAATAATAATATGAAATAAACATTGCAATTTATAAATGTAATAGTTTTTCGTATTTTTAATACAGATGTAGCAATTTTTAACATTTCTGTATGAATTATCTACTTATGCGGTGAACTCTTTGCGACAGCTGCAACTGAGACGAAACATATATTATATTTGTTGAAAAATAACCTTCTAGTGTAATAATCTCTGGCATGAATATTCAGTATCTCAATTTATCTCAGTTTTGATCATGCCTGATTGTTTCATTCTATTTCTTTTCTTTGAAATCATGCCAGGTTTCGCCGGAAGAGGATGCCATAACAGTGTGACTGCATTTTTTAAATTATGTTCTTTTACTTTTTATCCTTAATCAACTGATCCTCCGATTGTCTACTGACACATTTCTTTAATTAAAATATTTTGTTTAAATTGAGAATATTTTTTTTAATTAATTTACTTCAAAGCAGAATCCTCGCTGATTGGCACAGGGGGAATATTGCCATTACTTAATATAGGTACTAATTGAAATCCTCTTATTTGATACTTTTTTACAATTGAGAATCACTATTAAACTGAACGTAACTTAACACTGGGGACAGTAAATTATATGTTCGGATCGAATTCATTTTAAATCAGGCAGGTTACGGCTTTAAGTCGCAGGAACTCTCAGCGACGATATATATTGTTTTTTACAGAAAATTTTACAAAAATTTTTTTACTAAGTTGGAGTATTTGAATGTTTTGCGTCTATTCAAGAAAAGTCAAATTTGTTTTTGAAAATCTTATGGTTTTCGATCTGATTGAGATATTCAAATTTTTTTCGGATCCTGGTGTGTTTTACCGTCCTGTTTCGTAATCCGTGAAAAGAAAAATTGAATTTTCACATCGTTCTTACAAACAATGACCCATTCGACAAAATGATGGGAAGAAAATCGGCTCATTTTCAAAAAATCCACAAGAAATGCCTCCTGCTCTTTTGTAATATCGTGCATCGTTTACGAGAAAAATTCGAAAATTATATTTTCAAGAAAAAAAAATTCTCTCGGCCACCATTAAAAGTTACCTATTGAATAATAAATGATCACACGTTGTATGGTTTAAATAATGGTGAAGGAAAAAGGGAACCACTAAAGATCAGTAGAATATTTCTAATTCGATCAGTCGAAATATCTACTCACTTGATAGTGGAAAACTACCAATTGCTTAATGAAAATATATTAATTTATTAACGACTTTATATACATTAATTAAAATTTAATAGAAGGTTATGGGAATGCGAAACGAGACAAATAGAAAAGTGTAATGAAATAAAGTGATTGTGTAACATTTTTAACTTTATTGAAACGGTAAAAAGGCTATGTTGTCAAACTTATTGTAAATAAACTACGTCACCTCCACGAATGATAAACATGTTTACAAGTTACTGTTTCAAAACGGAGAAAAAATATTTAAACACCTAATCTAGTTCACCTGAATTCATTCACGTTGAAAATAATTTCACAAAAGCACTACGAAATTCGATAAAACATAACAGCACACCTGAAACACGTATCGAAAGCGACCAACAACAAAAGATCACTAAATAATGCTCAATCGAAATCGCGGAAGAATTAATCAGTATTCTCATTAACTGAATTTAGTAAAGAGAACTTTGATTTTGTTTACCATACTATTAATGCGTTGCTAAAATATTAATATCTCATTAATCAAGCACTTAAATAATAATCCAATACGTGAAATTTCGACGAATTCTTCCTTTCTTTATTACCATTTTCACCTTTTTCCGTAATATTCTGTCAAATCTGAATTTGAAGAAGAAAAATGAATTATTCTAATTGACATCTAACAGGAACCTATAGCTCTAAATTTTCTCTTTAACCCTTTTCAACACGTAAAAATTGAAATTTTTGATCGAATAATAAGAATCAATGTAGTCATAAAAATTGATGAAGTTGTAATTTAAGGACGCAGTGTGAATATTTCTAACAGCTTAATGAATAGAACGAGATTAATTATTTTAAAAATGTTCGATAATTGTTTAGATTTGAAAATGATAACGAGTGAGGTACGAAGAAAAACAATTCTGTTGCCTAAAGTGGACTCAATACTATATCTGATATGTTTACTCGCGTCTTCGAGGCGCATTGATCGACCTACTGTGAAACCTTTCATGACATTCTATGCAGTACCGATTTATAAAGTTTAAAAAAAATGTTTTTTTTTTATGTGAGGAGAATCGAGTCGAATGACCTACTGAAGAACCCTTCATGACCTCTTATGATTTAGTAAAACCTATTTACAAAGTCCGAGTCTGAACGTCCGGGCAGTCCGTACGCTTATGTACTCTTACAAAACGGTTGAGTTCACACGTACAGACCTGACAAGAGGAAAGGGGATCTCGAAAGGTGAAGGGAACGTGGGTTGTGTCCAGACGTGCAGACACTAACATTTATAAATTTTCAAAATATATTCTTTATGTTGTATATATAAGAAAAACTTTTTTAATTTTGAGAATAAACCAGTACTGTATATAGTGTATTGGGTCGCGTTTTCGAGACGCATCGCTTAACATATTGGAGAACCTTTTATGACCTTCTATGATCTACCAATACTCTTTCACAGTAAATCTAAAAGTATCACTCTGCTGCAGCGATATACAATTGATATGAAAGCTGTATAAATATAAAGAAATAAAAGACTGCTACATTTTTGGATAATTGTGCAGCACATGAAATTGATACCTTCAGATTTAGTAAACATTTTAAATGTCGAAACATACATATTTCATTAATTACATTGTTCATATGAGGGAGACCTTTTTAAATTTGAAATATAACACTACTGTAAGTTAAAAAGTTTATTGATATAACAGAACACATTCATTCACCTTTTGATGGTCTTTCTGATTTTCTGAAAATAAGATTTTCGGTATGACAGAAACATAGGCTTGAAAAATATTGAAAGTGTCGATTTTTCTCTTTTACTGGAGAAAAAAAGACCCCTATAAGAAACGAAATTTATTTGATACCAATCAGGAAGCAAAGTGCTTATAAAATGAGCACGAATAATTACACCTTTAGTGTATGCTCACTTAGTACTTCGCAGCGGTATATATGTTTGTATAAATAATTGATAAATAAATGGAAATATAGTTGTCAATAATTTTATATTTATTAACCAAGTCATGAGATGATAAATACAGAAGTTCATTGTAATGTTAAATAAACACTAGCCAACAAAATTTCAAAGGACCACGAAAACAAATTCATATTGAGTCCTTATGGATTCAAATTTATTTCATTTTATAGTTCAGAGGTCGAAGGACATTAATTTTGTAGTCTGACAATTATGGCGAGTTTTGCTTCTCTGAAGCTTTTATCGTATATTTTAGTAAGTTCATCACCGAGTGAAGAATTATCAAATGTAATATTCTTTAAAAAATGATAAAATGAAAAAGTGATCGGAATATCTTGCGAAACAAAAAGTATCTCTTACATCAGTATTTATTTAAAATTAGCTCAGCGAAGAAGATATACAATCTCCTTATTTATTGCTACACGAAAAAAAACGTTTATTCTCCTAAATATACATATCGTACAAAATATTAGGAAATCATTTTTACTGAATTTTAAGAATACGCAGAAATTTGAAATGACCCATACTGAATAGAGAATGAACACAATTTATATTGTTTAAATAATGGTAAAGTGGCAAGTGAATAATAAAAATTGATCAACTTGTAATTTTATGATGCAACATGTATGGCTTAATATATAATACAGTCATACAGATTTACAACTCAATATAAAAAAATCGGAACTTTTCTCTTATCCCGAAATTCAAAATGTTCTAAAATTACCCCCGTTCGTCCTAGGAAGTTGTAGTTCTTTCACTTGATCTGAAATTCTAAATTTCTAAAACATTTCTTCTTGACTCTAGGATGATTTATATAACTTGAATGTTACATCAAACAAAGAAATATCGCTTGTAAAAATTTGGTATTACTGAACAAATTAGCCCGACGAATCATTTTTTTCAGCGAACGAATAATTTAAATAATAATAAATAGTAAAATGCATGTTATTATTAAACTGTTTTATTTATCTTATTTCGCTTCATTATATCAAGTGGTAAAGCAATGTTACACGCGTGCATTTTACATGCTAGTTGCAGAATAAAATGTAAACACTTTTAATCTCTTTTGCTCATTTCTTCTAATGCTCAATTTCAAAACTACACTAGACGAAAAAAACTTTAAAAGACTCCACTACGAATTAATATTGATTTCTTGTGTATTTAGTTGAATTTATAATGTGACAATTATGCTGAGTTCCGGTCGGACAGGATTCTTTTATTCTTTTCCTTTTCTCTAGAATCATGATTTCCTTCATTTTATTTTTAATTTTTTATTAATTTTTATTTTATTTTTATATTATTTATATTATATTTATATTATATTATTTATATTATTTTTATTTTTATTTATTTTTTTTATTTTTATTATTTTTCTCATTCTTGAATGTGTCTTACGAGTGATTCTTCGCTTGTCTTCTGGCATATTTTTTGTAGTTAAATAATTTGTATAAATTAAAAATATTTTCAAAATCAACTTGCGACAGATGCAATTGAGACGAAAAATATAATAATGAATACAAATTTTTTTCAAAACAAAAAATACTTGTTTATTTTTTTCGATTCAAAGATATTTCGGGGGTTGAGGGCATGAGAATTCAACAAGGAAATTTCCAGTCAGTTTTTGGAACACCCTAATGTTAGTGTGCATGAGAAAAATTAAATTTGCTATGGTATAGTGATTTTTTTTATTACTGGTTAAAAAATAAAGAAACTTCGTTTTTTAGACCACTGTTCTAGAAGCGTTTCTTTTAATCCGATTTTTTTCGGCGATGGCTCAAATTGAAAGTCTTGCAACGAAAAATGTGAAATGCCATGTTATAGTTCCAAATTAATAACACTCTTCCAGGATCCTCATGCGTTACTTTTCCAGAAAGTTTTGTTTTCGATTTTAAAAATTTCGGCTAACAGGTTTGTTTGCATAATTATTCTAAAATAGTCCACGTGCGCGAAGCATGATAGCTGTGGTTGATTTAGTAATATGTACTCAAGAAACAGGCTGTCTTCAAAAAATGTGATTCATTCCATTCTTTTTTTTAAACTGTTTTACTCCATTATGAAATTCAAAAATTCATATTTGATTTACATTCCTCAAAATCCTTCAGTATTCTTTCAAATCGTTTGATTCATTTTTGAAACACTTTAAACATTCTGGATTCTTTCGAAACCCCTCAAAATTACATCTGAGCATAATACAATGCAATCACTTTTCACCCTACTTGAGTAGAACAATAAGAGAACAAAAATGGTAGACATTTTAGTTACTTCTTCGAAAATTCCAAATGAAACTAGGACTCTTATTGATATCCGTTTTTAAATTCTACTTTAGGACCTGAGAAAGCTGCTTTTGTTTGCATTTACTTTGGCATAATCACGTGCCACATATTAGGACATTGTTTTTACAAAGATAATTCGATTATGTTTCAGGTGAGCAAGTTTCTTTCTTTCGTAATTTACCTGAAATTAGGACTGCGAGAAAAAATACAATATAATTCTTGATTTGAATGTAATCTACTAAATCCTCTTCAAAAAATTAGGTTGAAAGCATTTTTAAATAGGAATTATATATTGAAAATTGTTACAATTTCGTTGAAAACGGTGCGCCTGTAGTCATCGTTTAAGAAATGTATATATAGTTTTAATTGATTTTGTTAACTGCTAACACATTATTATCTCATTGGTCAAGTTAATGAATGAAATTTCACCTTACTTCACTAAGTAATTTAATGTCAGATACAGAAGAAATTAGTCAAAATATTTACACATTCGATAGTGGAAAACTGCATGTTAATCTATTTATGACTCTGTATGTTAAAACAATAAGAAGGCAACATAGTGAATCTAGTTAAAAGGCTATGTCACCTTTGGCAACTTTGGTTATGTAATTGACGATCGTGATGGTAAATGCATTTCACACGAAGATTGCAAGAAATTATTAAGTCCAAAGCATAAGAAACGTCATCCAAAGAAGAAGAATGACACAAATCAAACTGTACGTGAAAAGAAAAATAATAAGAAGACAAAAGAAATTGGCCCACAAGGAGTTGCACCATGAATTTGGTGTATGATCCTTTAAAATTTTGTTATTTACTGTATTTAACATTGCAATAAACTAACAAAAGAGATTGAAACTGTTTTGCGTTTCATTCTATTATATAAGTACGCATTATACCCACTAAAATGGATAGCTATAAACTTGAATCTTTCGAAACAAATTAATTATTGAAAATTTGAACAATTTTTGTAATATTTTCTACTGGAAACAGATTACGACTAGAGAAAAATCATTATTTTAAAATAGACCATAAGGAAGAGGCGAAAATGGTAATAAAGAAGGAATATATAAATGTCATATATTTCTGTTAGATGTTGGTTGCGCGCAAAGTAAATATTTTTAAGGAACTTTTTACCCATAATTTGAGAAAATGAGACGTATGAGTTGAGAATGGTTAAAGAAGAAAGGGAGATAGTGATAAATTCAATGGTGATTTAATACAAGTGAGAGTGATGTTGCAAAATAATATACTTTGCCACAAAGTAATTTACTGGCTGTAACATTATCTATCCCTGAAAAAAATCGGTTTAAAAGAAAAGGTTCCAGCCTATTGTTCTGAATATAATTATTAGATATAATATAATAATTATAATATATGTAATTCAAAAAAATTGGTCAAAAAACAACCGCAGGTAAGATGATGATTTAAACTGTGAAAAAGTTGTGGATCGTCATGTGAACCGCACAGTGTCACTTGCATCCCCAGTGAGGGTCCATATCAAATCATATGCCGCATGTCTTTCTCACGGCAAGTCACCGTTGCTGTATGTCTCCCATTTCGCAAGGAAGACATGCCTCAATGAAGCATGCCGCTAGGGAGACATGCTACAAGTATGACTTGCTGTAAAAGAGACTTTCCACAAGTAAAACACATTGCAAGGGTGACATGCTGTTAGTGAAGCATGCTGCGAGGAAGACTTGACGCAAGGGAGACATGCTGCAAGGGTGTCTCACCGCAAGAGAGACTTGCCGCAAGACAGATATGCGACAAGGGAGACTGCCCGCAAGGGAGGCATGCAGCGAGGGAAATATTCCGCATGTGACACATGCTACACGAAGGACGTGTTGCCCGGTATATATATCGCAAGAAAAACTTGCTGCACTGGCAAGATGCCGAAAGGGAGACATGCCGCGAGGGATACATGCCACAAGGGAGACATACTGCAAGGGAGACATGCAGCATGTGCCAATCTGCGAGGATTTCGTTTGTAAGAAAATTTATTGTAAAAACATTCCTAATTTAAACAAAGTATTTCACTTTATGAAATATGCCAGTAGACAATCGAAGAATCAGTTAAATGGGAATGAAAATTAGCCAAATATCATTTCAAAAATACAGTAAAACTGGAACGGCACCCTCTCTCGGCAAAATCCCGCATGATGCAAAATTGCATTGCAAAATTTCAAGAATTTGAAGATATCACCCAGTACATATTCAGAGAGAAGCTTAATTTGTCAAGCAATTCCACAAGACTTAAACGGACTTCAAGCAGCTCCATCATATTTCAAGAGATTCTACGAGATTTCAAGAGATACCAAAGGATATTGACGGATTTTTAGGGATTTGGAGAGATTTAGAAATATTTTAAAAGGATTCATGGGATTTCGAAGGATTTCAAGAGATACCTAAGGATTTCGACTAATTTTTGGGAATTTAAGAACGATTTCAGCAGATTACAAAAGATTTTAAGGAATCCCAAGAGATTTGAACAGATATAAAAATATTTCAAAAGCTATCACGGAATTTCGATGGATTTTAAAGGATTGCCAGGGACTTCAAGAGATTTTAAATTATTTCGAAACAAATCATGGAGTTTCAAATGATTTTAAAGGACTGCAAAGGGAAATTTATGCGAACTTTGGGGAAGTTATTGAAATTTTATAAAATTTATGCAAATGTTTAAGACTTTTGGGAACCTGAAACTGATCATGACTGCTTTGAATCTGGCTTTGTTTTCTTACTTTCCTTCGAATAACCAAAGCTTGTTGGGACTGACGTTATGAATGGACATTTCAGCTTATGACGAATTAGCTGCTTAGTTTTTTTGATGAAAGACATGCCTTCGGAAAAGTGCCACGTGTTGGGTAGAGAAGGTGTGTTTGGAATGCTAGAGGTGTAAACGATTTTAAGGAAAGGGTATTGCGGAATACATTATGCACGTAAGAAGGCTAGATATTTTATGTGTACTGGAAACGAAGAAGAAGAGATGGGAGATAAGAAAGATACAAAATGGGCTGAAACTTTGGTGAGGAGTAGATAATGAATCATATGGTAGCCAAGAAGTCATCGGATTAGGGATGAGAGAGCAAAACAGCATGTCGAAAAGTACGGTTAGAGTAAAAGTGGGAATCAGAAGGCTATTTGTTATATCGTGCTGCAGTCCAGTTGATGGTGACAGTAATGATGTAAAAGATACCTTCTGGGACCTATCAAATGATATTATAAGAACTGGCGATCCTGGGAAAGAATCATTATACCCGAAGATATGAATGGATGGGTTGGTGTGCAACGCGAATGTACCGCCAGGGTACTCAATCACTTTGGAGATTCAAAGACAAACGGTGCCGGAGGAAATTGATTAGCTTATGCTTAGAATAAGAACAGAAAAGCGAAGATATTAGTTGAAGAAAGCAAGAGTGAAATCAAAGCAGAAGAACATAAAAATATGCGAAATGATTTTGAAGGAAATAAGAAACTATTTTCGAAATAGGTTGATAAGATAAGGAAAGGAGGTACTAGCACTTAGTTAGCCGGAATTAAGAATGCTGGTCGTGAAATGGTATGAAATTCGGACAAAGTGAAAGACTGTGTGAGTGATTTTTTCGAGAAATTGTATGAAGATCAATGTACTAATCATAATTGAAAATATAGAAAGAAGCATCGTTTTGAGTAATTTCATATTATTTAACGAAGTAATTTAATGTTATATACAGAAGAAATTAGTCAAAATATTTACACATTTGATAGTGGAAAACTACATGTTAATTTATTTGTGACTCTGTATGTTGAAACAATAAGAAGGCAATATAGTGAATCTAGTTAAAAGGCTATGTCACATTCACGAAATATAAACATGTTTAGATGTTACTGGTTGGAAACGGGGGGAAAAAAATTATTTACATACTTCATCAATTTTAGCTCACTTTATTCACGTTAGAAATAATCTCAGAGAAGAACTACGAAATTCTATAAAGAAAGAAATCGAGAAGTTAAATCTCAGTTGAAAAAAAATGACTTATTCCATTCGATATCCAACAGGAATCTACGACTCTCCATTTCCTTTTCAATTATTTTCAAAATTTGATGAATACAATTTTTTTCTAACCATGAGAGTGAATGTCATGAAAATTGGCTGTTGTAATTTTACGACGCAATGTGCATATTTCTAATGGCTTATTGCATAGAACGAGATTAATTATTAAAAAAATGTTTGATAATACAGACACACAAAAGAAAAGTGTCAGGTGCGGTGAGAGCACCATACCTATATATTATGTTTTTGGAATCGTTGAATCCGAATCTGGTGTTCGCTCA
Organism: Melikaiella ostensackeni; assembly: GCA_032362435.1. NCBI lineage: Eukaryota > Metazoa > Arthropoda > Insecta > Hymenoptera > Cynipidae > Melikaiella > Melikaiella ostensackeni. Next base: position 11,173 of record JAUMHM010067873.1, read on the forward strand.
TCCCCATTAGATCACCGTTTGTTTCTTAATCTAAACTCGGTATCTCCTCTTTACCTCACTTTTTTACCTTCGATTTCAATAGGTTCTGTCATTTGTTTTTGGACAAATGTCATACGAATACAGAAAAAAAGAAGATCTTCGTGTTGATTCAGGTTTAATTTTACTAGGTTACCTACTGGTCAAACCATTTCAATAAAATCCTGCTACCTCAACAAAAGCTGATGACGTTGACAACTGCCCCGAAGCGGATGTGTAGGAAGATTCGCTCTTCAGGCTGTTGAGGTAACTCCGCCAGCGGAGGCGTGCTGCCTTTCAGGGGGCACTAGGATGTGAGGATGAAGCTGCAGTCTGTCCGACGACGAGTGGACATTGTCCTCCTCAGAGTCGGAAGGCCCTCATACTCAGGCCTGCGGAGCTACGAGGGTTATCACTCCCAGGACGGTAGACTCATCAGCGATCGGTCCAGAATTCCTAACGCACGGGGTTCTGCTTCACAACTATAACAACTAAAAAAAAAATACTCAAAAAAGAGCTTCCCCTTCTAAAAATTCTTGCGATAAGAACCCTGATATATTCTGCTTTATTTGTAGCAAATAAGAGGTTCCGAGCGATCATAAACTCATTTCTGAATAGATTCGTAAGATTTATAAAGAACGTTTGGGTCTCGATGTTATGGATCAAAATGAGAAATGGGTTTCACAAAAAATATGTTGCAGTTGCCATATAATGTTGAGTCACTGGAATATCAGTCCAGATTGTAAAACCCTGAAATTAACGAAACCTACTTTGCGGAAAAAATTAATAACGGATAATGATTGCTATTTCTATGTTGATAACTTGTCAGGGATTAAAAGCATTTCTTATGTCGATGTTGCAACAGTAACGAGACCCACTAAATAATTTTATAATGTATTGCTTTCATTCCTTTTACAAGCCAACCATTCAACTCCATACACTTTCAGGACTACCTGCAGTTTATTTCTATCCACTTTTTCGAAAGTTTTTTTCAGATCAACAAATGCACAGAAAACTTTTTTTTACTCTCAAACTTTTTTCTATGATCTGCCTCAAGTTAATGTTCGAGCCGTACATGGACTCCCTGGCATAAATCTACATTGCGCTTTCCAGATCCTTGCTTTAGTTATTCCCATGACCTTACCAATAAGTATTTTGGTAAATATTTTGATCACGGTACTTAGTAGGCTAATTTCTCTATAATCAGTAAAGTCACCTTCATCGCGCTTTCCCTTGTGGAGTGGAACGATAATGGCCTTTCTTCAATCATTAAGAACTTCACCTTTCACAGCACACATATTCATGAACTTGTTCAGCCACGCAGACAAATATCCGCTACCGCTCTTAAGAATTTCGGCGGTAATACCATTAACACCAGCAGCTTTAGCATTCTTTAGTTTCTTGATTGTCAATATAATTTCGTGGATATTTATTCTTATTTCACCACCTACAACGGAATTTTCTAGTGTAACCTCTTCTGCGTCATATTTGTTATGATCAGTACATTGATGTTCATACAATATCTCGAAAAAATCACTCACACAGTCTTTCACTTTGTCCGAATTCCATACAATTTCACGATCAGCATTCTTAATTCCGGCTAACTAAGTGCTAGTACCTCTTTTCCTTATCTTATCAACCTATTTCGAAAATAGTTTCTTATTTCCTTCGAAATCGTTTTGCATTTTTTTATGTTCTTCTGCTTTGATTTCACTCTTGCTTCCTTTAACTAATATCTTTGCGTTTCTGTTTTTATTCTAAGCATAAGCTAATCAATTTTCTCCGCTACCGTTTGTCTTTGAATCTCCAAAGTGATTGAGTACCCTGGCGGTACATTCGCGTTGCACACCAACCCATCCATTCATATCTTCGGGTATAATGATTCTTTCCCAGGATCGCCAGTTCTTATAATATCATTTGATAGGTCCCAGAAGGTATCTTTTACATCATTACTGTCACTATCAACTGGACTGTAGCACGCTATAACAAATAGCCTTCTGATTCCCACTTTTATTCTAACCTCACTTTTCGACATGCTGTTTTGCTCTCTCATTCCTAATCAGATGACTTCTTGGCTATCATATGATTCATTATCTACTCCTCACCAAAAGTTTCAGCCCATTTTGTATCTTCTTTATCTCCCATCTCTTCTTCCTCGTTTCCAGTACACATTAAATATCTAGCCTTCTTACGCGCATAATGTATTCCGCAATGCCCTTTCCTTAAAATCGTTTACACCTCTAGTATTCCAAACACATCATCTCTACCCAACGTGGGTAATTTTTCCGAAGGCATGTCTTTCATCAACAAAAGATTCAATCCTATCCAATGCTATATTATTATTTTTATTATTCATTATTCAAAGTATACTCCCAGCTAGCAACTTGATGCGAAAATTTTTTTCTGCAAGTATTAAATCATGTCCAAACTAAGCAGCTAATTCCTCATAAGTTGAAGTGTCCATTCATAACGTCAGTCCGAATAAGCTTCGGTTATTCAAAGGAAAGTAAGAAAACAAAGCCAAAACCAAAGCAGTCATGATCAGTTTCAGCATAAATTTCCCTTTAAATTCCTTCAAAATCCTTTGAAACCCCATGATTTGTTTCGAAATAATTAAAAATCTCTTGAAGTCCGTCGGAATCCTTTAAAATCCATTGAAATTCCGTGATTTCTTTTGAAATATTTTGATATCTGTTCAAATCTCTTGGAATCCCTTCAAATCTTTCGTAATTCGCTGAAATCGTTCTTAAATTCCCAAAAATTTGTCGAAATCCTTAGGTATCTCTTGAAATCCTTCGAAATCCCATGATTCCTTTTGAAATATTTCCAAATCTCTCTAAATCCCTAAAAATCCGTCGATATCCTTTGGTATCTCTTGAAATCTCGTAAAATCTTTTGAAATATGACGGAGCTACTTAAGGGCATTCCGGAGACCCTCCCCTCTGCGTCGCACATATGGAAAAACGCGCAGTCGTGTTTCGTATCTTTATAATGAGAAAAATACATTTTTTTGCGGCAAATCCTTCAGC
>JAUMHM010067904.1:0-14212 GCA_032362435.1 Melikaiella ostensackeni
ACAACAGGTACAAATAATGAAAACATTATTAGATTAGAAAACCATTATTACCTGAAAATAAAACAGAGATAATTAATAGCAGTTGTTATTTGGGTACATATTTCATTTCTTGAATGAAATTGATTTTTACATAGGCAAAATTTCTAAATTAAAACTAAAGTCAATTATTTCATTCTTTAATTTTAATTGATTTGTACATAGACAAAATTCTAACCACAATTACAGTCAATGTACCCAATTAATGAGTCCATCCCAAATTTTATTATATCTCGAAAGATCTCTCCTTATTTTGATAGCTTTGTTACCTTCTCTATTCATAAAATAATATCATCTCTATGAACTCTCTCTTTTTTTATTTCTGTCATGATACAAAATTTTAACATCATCCTAATTAAAGTCATGACCATGTGTGAGTTTGTATTTGTAAGGACCGAATAATATCTTCCACTTTTATGAAAAATATTTTTATGTTCCTCTTTTCCAGTTCTGAGAGACATCCTTGTTTGCCCTATTGTATAAACAGCATCACACTCTCTACATTCAAATTTTTATATCACACATTGTTTATCAAGTTTCTCATATTTATCTTTACCTAATTTTACAATCATATTACTTCTGAATGGAACTCTATACATATTTCTTATGTAAGTCCCAATTTTGCTAACATTGCTTTTGAGATACTTGAGATTCTTGGATGTATACTCATAACAACATTAAGTAGGCTATCCACATTTTATGCATATAAAGAAAGTACAGAATCATCAACATATCTTGCATAAAAGTCCAAATGAAAGTTAATTTGATTAAAAAAATCATTATCAAAATCTTTACAAATTTCAGAAATAATTGGGGACAGGATAGAGCCTATCAGAGTCCCCATTTTTTAAATAAAAATTATCATTGAATTTGAAATAAACAGAACTGAAAACATATTGTAAAGCATCAAGAAATTGTTTTATCGAAATCTGAGTATGAAGTTTGATCATATCCCATATTTTTTCTATGGCAAGTTTAACTCTTGCATATGGAATAATAGGAGACGTGGCTATTACGTCAAAAGAAACAGAAGTGTAATTTGTTGGTATTTTAACATTTTTAATTAATTTTAAAAAGTCAGCACTTTTGGAAGCATTCTTTTGGGATCATTTGGAATAACTGTGAATTTATCTTTATCATTTAAAATATGCATCATTTTTTGCTTTTAAACCTTTTTTAATAGTGCAACCGTATTACTCCCTTTATCAGCCTTATTAATCAATAATTCAGGATGACATTTTAAAAAAAGTTTTGTTTCCAAAAATCCCTTGTTTAATTTTTTTTCTAATAATAATAATTAATGATAATAATAATAATTTTGATATATCAGACTCAATGTCTTTAATGATTTCAAGGAATTGAATATACTTTTCTCCCTCATATTTTTTACTAAAGCACTCCTCCAACCTTAAAATCTTGATTACCTTTCATGGAATCTTTATGTTTGAAATATTTAAAAACCATGGATCAGAATGATCTTGAAATGGAGTTAAGTGAATATTCAGAGTCAATTTTTGTACATCACCTTGGATATTAGGAATGTTTTCAAATTTTCGTTTATGCTTTTTATTATTTTCAAAGGCCCTTTTATTTAGTTCAGTCATCTATCTACAGGCTTTTTAATGCTCTCATTTAGATTGTGTACCTGTGCATGGCAATCTTTCATAACCAAATTCAAGGCAGATTTCCTAAATTTATTAGTGGTCTCATCAAAGGTTTCTTTGTTCTTTTTCTTCTCAAAATCAAAGCAAACTTTCATGTTAATTTCAAATACCTTTCTTGGAAAACCCCCATGAATCTTGCACTTTATCAAGAATTCTTTCTGTAATGCAGACAATCTTAGTTTTTTAAAAATTGAATAAAATTCCTCATTATTTTTCATCGGTCCTCCAATAAAATCCACCCCCCTACCCCAATTTTTATCAATTTCATTGAAATCCATAATATATTTCTTTTTACAGAAATAAGTTCATCGTTGTTCGATATGCCCCCTGAAACGCATTATCGAGGTCTTGATATTCATTTTTACGCAGATCGAGATGGTTACCTTGTACCATTAAAATTCGTAAATTTTAAACTAGTGAGATATGGTATGTACTACATTGGCGTCAACGTCGATAATCAAATTCGCCCAATGTTTGACAGTCACATGAAAATGGTTGTAGCATACGTATTTAACCGCCGAAATATTCCAATGATACCACAAGTAGCTCGTCAATATGGTTTTACCTTCCCACACCAGTACAAGGAGTTGCTGCTGCCATATAATAATGCTCGGTATTCTGCTTCATACTTATCCAGGCAGCGAAATCCAAGCACTTAATTCGAAAAATGTAAAATTATTAAATAAAATATCATTTGCTATCCGAAGTTGGATCAAAAAGATACAATTTTAATTATCTCAATTACGTTATAACTATTTCACTAGCGATTTGTAATAAGGTATGTGTAGCGTAAAATACAAATTTTTGAAACTGAAAATGCCTGGGGTCTTAATTTTTCCCCTTTTGCATAACTAAGGAGACTGTAGAGTTTCATTACACAGAAAAAACAAAATATGAAGTTTACATCGATTCCAGGTGAAACATTCGCTGCAACAAAAATTAACATGGCCGGTTAAACTTCACATGAAGCAAAGATAATTTCGTGATTTTAAACTTGCCTGGGTAATCTTTCGTCTTGTTTCACCTCAATTTTTATTCAAAAAGTAGCGAAAATTAAGATGCCAGCGCTATCTACCGTCATTTGAGTTCATCAAAGTAGAGCAAAATGGCGATTCCCAGCTGTCAGTTGCTTTTTCTTAAGTGGTGTAAAATAAGTTGTATATTTACAATAGTCTAATCTATTTCAGAGGAGATTTATAAGCAGGAATAATGTTTTATTTCTGTTGTTTGTTACCGATTTTACGTTCTACCCCAATTTGCTCACTTCATCGTGACGTAGTTAGATGACGTCAAAATTATCCTCGTATTCTCGGTAAAACTTTCGCCGAAATTCGTTTGATTTTTAACCGTCCAAAAATCCATTTGCAACACATTAAAAAAAAAAATTTTGTGTATAATCCAAAAAATTTTTGATGCTCCACGGAGTCGAAATAAGTCGAAAAGCCCACAAGGTTTTTTTCGATTTACTCCACAAATATCGATTGTATCGAAAAATTGTTTGAAGCAAAAATTATCGGAGATAAAATAATATACCTTTCATATTGACAAAATTTTTCCATACACGGAAAAAAAGTGCTGGATTTTTTTTGACCGAGTGCCTGACTTCAGGATAGGTCTAAAGGTACTTGAAAAATTGAAAATACCGTCATTGGACAATTATACAAATAATACTCGAAGAAACATGCAACTTCTTAAACTGTGTCGAGTACAGTGAAGGGAGCAAGCCTGGACTACATCAACAAAAAATCTACAGGCAAATCTGTAACATGTTTAACACTCCAGAATTAAAATCTTCAAGCCAGTCAAGGTTATTATCCTTAATTTATATATTTATTTTAACATAATAACACATACTATCACTACTTAAATTAATCGCACAGTTTTTACGCTCTCAAAAATTGGAAGTACGTTGCGGGGATCAGAACTAACTACCCTACTTTATAACTAACGCAACTTATTCCTGAACACTAGAACGCCACGGCTAAGGTAACAAGCTGAAAACATGATACAAAATCTTGACCTTATTGCTCCGAGTTAGAGAACTTGCTACGAAGCTGACTTTGCTATTAAGAAAAGCAGGTGTGAAAATGCTGTAGTGGCTGCTCTACAACGTAATTGTTTATTTATATTGCATAACAGATTACATTAATTGTTTAAACGGTTTAAGTTTAAATAATTTTAAAACTATTTTTTTTCACGGACAATTATTTTTGATCAAGAGATGATTTTACATGCAAAATTATATTTTTGAATTATTTAAACCAAATTGTTTGAACAATTTTTTAACAAATTTTTCTTTAGCCAATTTCATATGTAGTATTAATAAGTAATTCTACAGTACTACGACACCTGATAAAATTGCTGAGTAAAAATTAAATCATCTTATTTTTATCCTAGAAAATTAAAGAATTTTATTCCATATTGAACAAATTAATAAAAAATTATTGAAAAATATTTTTTTTGTCCTGTGCACTTTTTCCATAAGACGCACCTTTTTTAAGTGACAACGTTATAAACAATTCATTTCAATAAAACTAACATATTTGCGAAATTATATCTCGAAAATTATTGTTAAACAAAATTTGAAACTTAGGCAAAAACTTACTTAAATTTACACTCCTCCAAAAATCTAACGATTATTGTGATAGATTCGAAAAAACTTTTCATAAATTGTTATTAAAAAATGATCATTTTGAATAGAATTTTCTATGAGGAATAGCAATTCCTTAACAACAATTTATGAGAAGTATTTTCGCCTCTGTATCAAAATAATTTTTTTTTTTTCTTTTGAGAGTGTTAACCTCGAATAAGTTCGTGCTCAAGCTTCCACTTTTTTACAATAGTAAAAATTTTCGCCTCTGTATCAAAATAATTATTTTTTTTCTTTTGAGAGTGTTAACCTCGAAAATGTTTGTGCTCAAGCTTCCACTTTTTTACAATACTTTCTGAGATATCATTTTTCAGATATATCAGTTTTGTTAAAAAAAAAAACAATAGTTTATAACGATGTAAGTTGAAAACGGTGCATCTTTCGGAAAAAGTACAGGAAACAAAAAAGTTTTATTTTTGCTCAAAGATTCTCGAAATAATTTTAAAAGTTTTTTTTTGTGAAAAAATAAGGAAACTGTTTAAACAATTGTTATGCAACTTTTTGAAATAATAACTAATTGAATATAAAATAATAACTAAATATAGAATATACAACGAAATGAGTAACTCATTTATTAATGTTTTATATATTAAAATGGTTTTCATGTAAATGTTTTTGGTATAAAAAAAAATAAGAAACACTTTTCATTTACATTAACTAAAATATCTGGAGTCATTTGAATTCACATGAAGTCACTTGAAATTTAGAGCAATGTAGAGCAGTTACCACTCTGCGATCTGTTGAGACTCGGACCATGACTTGGAGACTCGTTGATAGTAAATAGGGACAGATGGTTGTAAGAAAACTAGTCAAACCTCAGAGAGAGACCAACGGCTTTTGCCTACTTGTGTGGTATCTCGCCAACCTTTCAACGCTATTTACCACCACGATCTAGTTTCCACCAACTGCAAAGTTTATCCGGGTATGGAAGACCATCTTCGGTGACGTCTCAAAAGAACGAATTCAATTGGACGTCTCACGATGAAGACCAGGCGTCCTTCACAAGAGGAGTGTTTAGCTATGCTCGTCCCTCTTCATCCCAGCGTTGAGTAAACTGAACACTTGGATGGTAAGAGTCCGAGCATATTGCCCAGCGGGGACTTTATGGAGGTGCCACTCGCAGCTTGCGCTGCACGCATGTTTACGCTGCAATGAAAGTGATTGAATTAATGTGTGTTTAAGAGGATCCGGATTGGAAATTTAGGAAAAGGTTGCTGTCGTATCTACTCCAAGGGCGTTCAGCGCCTTCGCTGGCCCACGCGCGCCCCGTTACATAAAGGTTCCGACACCCCAAATACTGAGTTTATCGCGTGAACACTAATGTTCGCGGTAAACATGTGTCACGCCAATGCGGGCTCGCCGCGATCCCACTGCCGCATAAGCGACGATTGGAACGAACAGCCCTTGGTAAAGCTGCTGAAAAATATTAAAGCGTATTCCCCGTTTATTACTTGCGACTTTACGTAGGTTACTGAATAATCAACTCAGTTTCGCGCTTACATACTCAGCAAGTTCGCCCATTTTCATTCCCTGCTGAAAATAAACCCTAAGATGTCGTACCGTTTCTTTTGATTTTACTGGTAATCCTGCAACTTCAATGAGGGGGGCTTTGAGCTTATAATACGACGGATATCGCTTTTCTCTATATTTCGCGGCCTTTTTCTACTTTGATGCGTATTTAAGGTAAATCATCTCGGTTTTCGTTTTATCTGCTATCTGTTTTATTTATCTGCAGAAGCCTGTCGAAAGTGATGTTCCAAGCACATGGCCCAAGGACTGACCCATGATATAAACATGCGCCTGTCCATGAAGAAACTCTTGAGCACCTGAAAGACGTTCGCAGAATACCCCCTATTCTTCAGATTTATTTTTATTATTAACTTCTATTAGGTTTTAGATTTAACTTCTATTAGGTTTTAGATTTAACTTCTATTAGGTTTTAGATTTAACTTCTATTAGGTCAGCGCCTGATGACTTATTGTTGGGCAGACGTTTGAGAATCTTTATAGACTCCACAAGTGTAAATACGGGATCATCAGCTTCAGGAGCCTATTCGTTCTTGTCTGACCCACCAAGGTCCTCAGTCGCATGTTGAGCTTCATCCGGTACAAAAGTTTCAATAAACCTTTCTGCTACTTCCTGTCTATTAATTGCCATTGAACCATCTTTAAGTTTAATTGAGCTTGGGATACCCTGCACTTTGAGATTTTCTGATAGAATTTTTCACACTATGCCCCATGCATCCTTATTACCCTCTTTTTGAACGAATTCTTTTCAACTGCGAAAAGGAGAACGCCTGATCTCCCGCCTATATTTACATAAACACGCATGATATATTTGTCTATTTGCATCCCGAGCGCTTGATTTATCCATATGATGTTTACGGCGAAGTCTACATACTTTGTACTTCATTCACGCTAACAGCTCATGCCACCATGGGTGAGACTTTCTTGGCCAGGTTTTCCGTGACATCGAAGTCTCACATGCGTCTACTATAACTTTAGTTAGCTCACGTGCAAGTTGTTCCGTACTCTTCTTGCCAGTAACCTTAATGCTGCTCAGAATTGTGTCAACTGACTCTTTTAGGCATCCGTCAAACCGCCGCCGGTTGACTCCCGTCAATAAGAATCGCTTCGGTTAAGGTTTTTCGGACGGGCCAATCTCCGCAGCTCCCCTAATCTTGATTCTAGTTTGTATTACGTTATGGTCACTAGTCGTCAAACGGGGTAAAACATTCCATGAGGTCATATAAGGTAGTAGGTTACTGGTACTAGTCCGGTAGTGGTCCGCGTACTGGAAGTAACACGATACATCACAGGTGGTAGCAGCTGGGCTTTGCACTTTGTTGCGGAATTGCGAGAGCATTGTGGTACTAAGTCGATCGTTATGTGACACAGTTGCGGCTTGCGGGCTTTCGCATTGATATGCAGTAACTACTTTTATTGATTTTCCTAGTCCCGGAAGTGTCGTTCCAGAAGTGCAAGGTTCCTGCGTAAGAATAATACCGCCTTTCTCGTATTGTTAAACTCGCGTATCTCATAATTCACTGCGGCTCCTCTTCCCATGTTAACTTGAAAAATGACTAGGTCGCTCCAGTTAGCGCCACAATAATTGGAGTTATGCACTCCTGCATCCGAAACGTGACTCGACTCTTTTAGAAAATTTACTCTGCGATGAGGGGATGGCGCTGCATCGCACCTGCTCAACGAAATGATGACGTTCATGCTAAGTTTGTCATCAGAAAGCGTTCGACTTTGCTTATTATTTTGTACTGACAATTTGAATTTTAAGTTTGAGTTTCATCACGCCTATACACGTCACATCAAAACCGTTAGAATTAGTCCCAGATTCGCATTTATCCCCGAACACAAAACCGCGCCAAATTTGTCATAAGACCGCCCTGTCAAAAGAGAAAAGAATTCACTCCGTCACGGTTGAAGTGTCCGGACGGCCGACACATCCAAACCTTCTTTTGACCAATCAGCCTCATAGGACAGTGCAGACACACACTATCGTCGGCCTCTGAAGCATGTCTGATAGCCACGGAGAGTCCACCGTCACGTCTTCGGCAACGTTATCCTTGTTTCTACAGGCGAAAATTCATTTGAAAACTTCCGAACCGACTTGTCAGTGCTTTAGTACTTGGAGTTGGAAAGGGTATCCAAGCACTCCCTTAGGGAAAGCAGCACTAAACCGTGCTCTAAGCAAGTATCACTTTTCCTCGCATAGCTATACAGGCCCACTTCTTGCTACCTAAAGACAGCAAGAAGCCCGAAAACCGGTCTCGGATGCTATTTCCTTATCAGTTGACCCCCACACACTTTCATGTGAGGACTAGACCGTGTACAAGCACAAGGCCATCTAGCTCTACCAAGTGGACGTTTAGGATAAGCATGGGCATCAAATGTAGGAGAGGGTTTAGAGGAAAAATCGCCATATCTGGAGTCCGACATGGTTGATCCTGTAAAAGGACCCAATACATTTTCGACCATTCCCTAGCATTCTCTTCCCACTTTCATCACATTTGATAGAGCCAGAAGATAGGGACAGATTTGTAGCTGGAAGGTGTGTTGGTGACAACCTGGGACACCTTGGGCATTACTGCCTATAACTTCTGATATTAAATCCATGCCCAAAATTGGGGGATAAGCTTATTATCCACTATCTAGCTACTTCCACTGCGCTACCAAAGAAATGCGGACTGAAGGATAAGCACAAATCGCTTGCATTGCTTGGGAAGAATTGGGGAGAGAAAAATTCCCGCTGCAAGGTCCGTACGGACCGAAGCGGGCAGAAGATGAAGTGCCTCAGAAAGAGAAGGGACGGTTAGCATCGCTTGTTAGTGCCCAGGGATGTCAGTGACATTTCTAGACGCTTCCAAGCCAAGTACCCAGCGGGGACCTCGTGGAGGTACCGACCCCGAGCCAAGGTGGCTCCACTTCTAAACTCTATCCTGTCGTTCGTCATTGTCTATTTGTCTCAACAGCACGCGATGGTCGACCATTTTGGCCTTTCGCACGTTGTACTGTGCTACTCTCTGCAAAATCAGGAGGCTCAGTGGCGGAGGATTTTTATCGTAGTTCATTCCCCACCTGCTCGGCGCCACGCGTCGTATGGCTGCAGTATTCTCTTATAGTTTGTCAGCTGTCTTAATGCAGTGGTTCCGAGCCTTGAGACCCTCGTCAAGGTGGATTCCAAGACTTCGCTCGCTACGCTTGAGCGAAATCGATGTACCGTCCAACTTGATTATTACAGGCGCCCTGATGTTCCAGTCCGAAGCGTATAATTTCTGCCGGTTAAGTCGCGATCGCACTGATCACTAGCTATGCCTTCTCTTCGAGGCCTTTTCGCGAGTTCGCGGCAATGTTGGATTGTAAGTCATCAGCGTATGCCGTGAAATCTCGACCAAGAAGCCTCTCTAAGATCTTGAGCAGATCGACGAGGAAAATGTTTCAGGCAGATGCACCAAAGACCTTGAGGACAACCAAGAACCTTTGGGGACAACCCTTTGTCACCCACTTTGAAACATTGCCCCTGTTCCACGATATTATCATATGCCATTTGCTTATGTTTTGTTCGAAAATGCTGAGTACATTCCCGAAAAAACCACGTTTCCTGAGACCCCAATCACCAGTGGCCATCTGACATTATCAAATGCGCTAGGGATGTCGAAGAGAAAAGCCAGCATGAGTCGTTCGTCGTGCTCAGCCACAATTCTCCAACCATCACAGGAATATGGGTCCCGAAAATGTCCAGGCCATCTCAATTATGATGACATCGACATTGTCGGGAACCGGGGCTCAGTTTTTCGGTAGTACCTGAACAACATTCCAAGCCTCCTGCATGGTCAATGACGGCTCGTATACAGCTGTTTCCTCGATCATGTCATCGACATCATCAGGAATGTGTACTTCCTCAGATTCGTCCAGGACAAAGTCCTTCATAAAATGCCAAGCGCCCTCGCAAATGGAGTTTACCGGCCTGCAGTGGTCATCTCAAACCATGCAAAGAACAGTGTCTGTCGTCATTTCGTTTTTTCCTGATGAACGTCTTGTAAACAGTGTCCCATGGGTCACGGTTGCCATCAAGGTTGACAAAATTCTTCTGCGAATCTTTGGCCTGGAACCGTCTCCTAAAACGCATTACCCTGCGTTTTAGGTGACTAAGTTTGGCAGTCCACCACGGGTGCGACTTGCTAAGCCACCTTCTCCGAGGCATGGAAGCGTCACATGCACTTGTGAGAGTAGTCGTCAACTGCCCTGCAGTTCACGAAGGACGCGAGCAAGATGCTCTAATTCGCTTGGGGTGGCGTTCGAGTACTGAAAGTAAGCAGAGACTGCGTAGAAGGACACAGTCGGACTGTGGACCTTCACGCAGGCCAAATGCTGGTTGCTCAGATGTTCGAGCAGTGCCACGCTAGTCCTACTGTTGTAGGCTAGGACGGCCGCCCGCGAATCGTTACAATTTTGTACAACGGCATTCCTGACGGTAAGCTCGAGTCTAACCAGGACACCAGGAGGGCTTTGATAAGGCTCCTGCTCGAGTGCAAGATCGACGTTCTCGTTTCGGAGAAGATCGCTCAGCTCGTACGAAACAACTTTCGCACCTCGCATATTCAATTGGTATATGCTTAGAGGTGTGGTGGAGTGCCCCATAGCTGGTGCACACCACAATCACCCACTGTGCTGTTACGTCTGTCATTCTGTTATTTCTTGTATGTATACCCATCTTGGTGGGGCACGTTTTGACTCAATCTCCCCACAAGCCGGCCAAGTGCCGAATGGTAAGCAGGACATACCTTGCTCAGAACGTCACGCTCATCCTATTTACCTCCAGGCCATGGTTTTGGCACTTATAACACCTTGTGACCCGTGTCACAGACCGGATAGTGCAGCGCCGCTACCCCACAAAGAGCTGACACTTTTTGTAGATGTTTTGGTGCAATGCCGGACATACCGAGGCAACCCAGTTCATCGAGTCAGATCGTCCCGGCCCGGCCACATAGCAATGTCTGAATTTTTGCTCAAATTCCGCCAAAGGCATGTCGTCGACGAGGTCACCATTCAGCGAGTGAATGGACTCCAGTATGTTCTTCGCAAGAAGTCACTTAACCTATTGGTTTTGGATTTTTCATTTTATTTGGAGGATTTGGGGTGTTGCTTGTATGATTATAATGATGATGAATGATGCTTCCACCTAGAGATGTCTGGGTTTCAGTATATGTCTAGGACAGTTCTGATACCCACAGCAAGTGCCAACGAAGCCCGCTGCTGAAATCCCCCCAAATTTACGAATATGTTGAAGTTTTCGTTCCTTGAGAATGAGGACTTCCTTGGCGAAATTCGCGAAGGGTTTGCGAGCTTTTACGCTTACAAAAGGGCTAGCTACGTACGGCCACTTCCTTCGTTTGCCCTCCAACACCGACCAGAGTGCTGCCCTTTGAATGATGAACTGCGTTACATAATGGTCTGTCATCTAGCGACTTGCGAACCTTTTCCCAACATCTGGAAAATACTCCTAAGTTACTCTTCCGTGGGCCGCCAACTCCCACTGCGCCTACCAGGGTCAGTTGACACAGTTCTGTATGCCTGCGCCACACTGATGAGCATACTGCGCTAGACTCTGTCCAAATGCTTTCTATGCTTCTGATTCTCCATCGCCAGGTCATGCCACGCCCTAGTGGCATAGCATTTGGTAAATATTCTTTGAAATTCTACAGTTTAAGCCCCATTTACTACCCAAAAGTGTTGCCGACCTGCACCAGTCACATATTAAATCGGCAACTCTTTGTCCTTTTGTCTATGTCACTTTTCTTGAATTCCCAGCTATTAGTGCAGATAAATCGTCAGCATATGCCATTACCATGTTACCTCTCAAAGCTTCTAGTTTAACGAACTATGTTCTAACAACATGCCCCAAGCTCTGATCCCTGTGTGCGTCTACTTGAAGTCTTCTTAGAAATTGTTTTACCACCTCCCCTAATGAGAGACATCGTTTCATCACTGAAGCTCTCACCAGTTCAACATCGTCTTCCTGTTGAGTCTACATTGAAATGAATCTAAGTCATTCACGACCAAACTATAATATAGATGATTTTATATTTAACAGTAGAGGCTTTCTCGCGTCTACCATTGAAATTCAGGTAATTAACAATTTTCGCAGCAAAAATCCCCGCTCTTGCAACACCACAAGGCGGGAAATTTGAATTTATGGCAACTGAAAAACTTACAGCAATAAGCCCCACTACATTTTTTTATAAGGAGGGAAAATGCCTAGTTATGCACGACCAGTTTAAACCCTTAGAAGTTCTGAACTGAGTGCCGAACTTGACCAGCTTGGCCATACCCAATAAACCCCCCCCCCCTGCTATTGCACCTTAGGTCCGGAAGACGTCATCACATAAATGAAGTGGTGCCTTTGTTGAATTCATCCTCGCAATCTCCTTTCCTTCGCGATGTCGTGCTGGAGCTCTTCTTCCTTCCTGCTTAACCAATTCCTGCGCGGCGCCGACTTTTGACCGCTGTGGTTTGGTTGAAAATGCGAAAGGCTGAGAATCCACCGATGATCACTACTGAAGATATGGCTTTCATGTCTTTCTGCACGAAGCCCCATCCTAAGAGATCCATCGCAGATTCTGCAAACCAGACTCCCTTCCTGTTTAGAGTACCTGAACTGAAATAAATCGTTGCATTCGAAGTTGCCAGCTCTTTGTTTATGTATGCACGTACATCCGCGTTATCACCATAGTAATGCTTCTTGTTGTTATGAGCATAGCGATGAAATCCGGCTTTCTGAGTCCCTGCTCGGTATTTATTCACGACTTCTCTATGACTCTGTAGCCTCAGGTGCGTAGCTTCTGTATCACATACTTGCTTACAGCATTGTGTCTGCCCGCCCTCTTAACATGCGTTCTAAAACATCGTTGAATTGAATGGTTCAAGGGTTCTACAACCTCGCAGCCTCCCCGGCATCTCCTATCTCTGTGTCTGCATCTAGATGTGCGCGAGCGTGTTGGTAGTGCGCTTATTCTTAGGTGACAGGAGTTATGAAAATCCCTGCCACTTAAGAATTCGGTGCCATCTCCCACCCATTGATGTTGACCAGGTGTTTTGGCTGAATGAATGAGACCTTCTCCATCCACTAAAGAATGGAGTTTCTTAGCTCACCATTTATTAACATCTTCATGAATTTGAAACTAGATACCCTGATCTATTAAGCGTCTTACACAGGTCTGAATTTCCTTTTCCAAAAGCGGGTGTACTGCCTCCCTGACACCTTGTCTCAGCGATTCAAGCCGATTTTTCCTAAGCATTGGTGCTGACCAACATAAAGCTGGAATTCCCAAACCTCCTTCAGCTATTGGCGTATGGATGTACGCATTGGGAACGTCATATGGCGAATTCAGCCATCCTCTGACAGCTGATCTTATGGCTTTATCAGCGCTTTTCAGAGCGCCCAGCAGAACGTTTCCCAATTCTAACTGATGGTACACTTTGGGAAAGACCATAGTACGCAGGGCGAAAAGTCTTTGCTGGGGTTCCAAAGGACCTTTGGTTAGGTTCTCCAAGTCTTTTACTGAAACTCCTCACAGCTTTACTTTTTCTCTTCCTGCCCACATAAATGGAATGCCCAAATATATCCATGTATTTCCACGTTTCATCGTCCTTAGAATTCTCTCATTTATCATAAATTTGGTAGTGATGTCCACCGTTGTAACCTTATCCCTTGCGGAGGGTTTGAATCCTAGAGCAAAGCTCTCATCAATATTGACATACCGCATTAGGTCAAAAAGTTCGCCAGGGTGTTAATAAGGGACTGAAGGCCCCTTGGCGTGACGGTATACAGATTTACATCATCGAAGAATGCCGAAGAGTTTGTGGTCTTATCCTCTACTCGGTCTCCTACCCCTGTTGGTAGAACCTTCAACCTACAACGTGTCAGCATATTAAATATTGGCGAGGAGAAAGGATATCCTTGCCGTACAATTGACAATTTAGAAATTGTTCAATTTCAAACGTCTAGGAATTTTCTAATACTACGAAATCAAAATTGTTTAATTTCAAACGCTATTAAATTGAAATAGTCTACAGTATCTATTTATAAATTTGTAAATACACGAAGTAAAAATATAAGACTTAACTATAAACATTTTAAAATTAAACCCTGAGGGATGATATATATGTGACGCGATCCGAGAAAAAGGACTTACTAGGCAGTTTGCTCATCATTCTCTGCAAATCGTCGGCTGATTCTGCTGTAACAATTTTATCATCTGCAAACGCCAATCCACGTACTTTCACTGTCCCGAGATCAACACCCTCTTCCTCTATGAGGGCCATTCTTAGACATTTGTCCATGTATA